>CAUYLG010034121.1:0-60000 GCA_963573385.1 Cacajao melanocephalus
CTGTTTTTTCTTTATTAAATTTTTATTGTAAAACTGGGGTTTTTTTTTTTTTTTTTTTTTTTTTTTTTTTTTTTTGCTATTGGTGAGTTTAGCAAATTTCAGCAAATATTTTGAAGTGAGGAGTTTTTAGATAATGTGTAGTCACATTTACAACATTAGTAGAATTTTAAAAACATTTAAAACTGCATATCTAAATTCAGTATATTCAGTTTCTATTTGAAGCACCTTTGTTCCCTGATTTAAAACCTTTTCAAGTACATAAATATCTTTTACAAATATAACAAATTAGTCTTAATATGTAGAACCTTGGATTATCTTGGTTATTTCAATGCCTCAGATAACAGTAAGATTTCTACTTTAAAATCATTAGTACAAGTCCAAGCTGATTAGTCATTCGCACATTTTTAGATTGGATTTAGAAGGCTGAACTGTTAGACTAATAGACTAGATAATTCTTAAATATTATAAATACCCAAAAATTTTTAAGTATGAACAAATTGCCCCTTACCAAATTGGCTTTATTGTGAGAAAAAAATACATAAATATGTTACTCTAATATTTAAAGAAATCACGTTAATTACTCTAAAGATGAGATGTAGAACATTGCCAGCACCTCCAATTAAAGTCTCTTCCTTCCGTTACCATTATTCTGACTTTCCTAATAATCATTTGTTTACCATTCTTAATAGTTTGACCTCTTATGAATATATACAGTCTGCTTTGTCCTGTTTTTGTATTTCATAGACATGGAATTATACCAAATGTCTTCTTTTGTGACCTGTTGCTTTTGCTTAATACCATCTTTGAAGTTCATCTCTGTTAGTAGCTGTAGTTTATTCATTTTCATTGCTGTATATTATTATATAGATATGCCACATTTCATTATCCGTTTTTGTTATTGATAGACATTTGGGTTTTCAGCTTATGGCTTTTAAAAGCTATGGAGCTATGAACATTTTTATTACGTCTCATGATGAACATCTGCAGATTTCTCTTAAGGTACATGCCAAGGAGTAGAATTTTTTAGTCATAGATGATAGAGTTTATGCTTCTTAGATAAGCCACTGTTTGCCAAAAAATGATTGTACATGTTTTTACTCCCAGGAGTGTGTCAGAGTTCTTGTTCCTCTGTAGCTTCACTAATACAGTCAGACTTTTAAATTTTTACTCGTTAGTGCATATAAATGATATTTCATTGTGAACTTAATTTCCCTGATTACTATGAGGCTGATTATTCTTTCTTATGTTTATTGGCCACCTGTGTTTCTCTTTTGAAAAAATGCCTTTGCTAATTGCCCATATTTTTCTATTGAGGTGTCTTGTCTTTTTTCCATATTGACTCTTAGGAATTCCACTAATCCTTAGGTTATATGTGTTGCAGATATCCTCTTCTTTGTGGCTGTATTTTTCGCTTGCTTTACGGTGACTTCTAGTGAACCCTTTTAAATTTCTTAGTCATTTTATGCCACGTGTTCTTGGCTTTTGTCTGATGATACCTTTATTCAGTTAATTTTTTTTTTCACTGTTTAGGGTTTATTTGATGTTTTAGTTAGTGTGGATATTCATTTAATTATAGGATGATATTTTTACGGGGTGTGGAATTCTATATTGACAGTTATTTTTCCCTCACATATTGGGGCTATTCCGTTATTTTCTGCCTTGTTGCAAGTTCAGTTGTTGCTTACCTTAAAATAATCCGTTCTGTATTTTCTGACTGATTTTTAGATATTTATCTTTATCTCGAGTTTTTTAAGTTTTACTTTATTATGTCCATGTGGGACTTTTTAGTAGTTGACGTTGTCAAGTTTGAGATCTCTGTTGAGATTCTGGAAATTTCCTGTCTGTTATCTCTCAGCTGTTTTTTCAGCCCCATTTTCTCTTTCTCGTTCTTTTGGGACTCTAAATATATGTTAAATCTTTCTCACTGTGCTTTCTAGGTTTTTAAGTCTTCTCTGTTTTCTTTCTCTTTGTCTCTCTCTGCTGCATTCTAGTTTATTCCCGATTTTCTCAGTGACTGTTACTTTGGTTATATTGTTATAAAGATCTAGAATTTCCATGGGCTCTTTTTCAGATACACTTTTTATTGTTTTTTGTACTGTAGTTTGGCTTTTATTTCATTGGATATGGCCCACATAGTTATTTTCATATTCTGTATTTGATAGTTCTGGATATCTAAGATAATTGTGGGTGAGATTCTGTTAGTAGTTGCTTTTTTCTGCTTGTTCGTAGCATCTTGTCTTCTTATATACCCATATGTTTGACTATATGGTGGACATTGTATTTGAAAACTATTATAGAACTATTTTCAGGCCTAGACAGTATCTTCTCCCATAGGATTTTCATTTACTTCTGCCAGGTATCTGGGGTGCTACTAGTTGAGAACACCTTAATCCAAATTCAGATCTTGCATTTACCTGACCTGCTCAGATGACCCAAAGTCAGCTAGCTCATAGGAAGGCTGGGTTTACAACTGGCTCACCTTTTGCTCTATGGGTATAGTTTTGTTCTTCTAGCCCCATGAGATCATTGAAAGTGCAATTTGGTTTCATAGCTATCTATTCAGATTGAACATTTCCCGTAGGCAGAAATAAAAGGTATCTCTACTGGATGGCCTCACTGGGTTTCTTGTCTTTTTTAAGATTTTTTTTTTTCTGTGAACTCTACAGAGAAGTATCTTTTGGATTTTTGACTCAGTAATCCTTCACTGTCATGTTAGTTCTTTGATGGCTGTATGACGTTTTTGCTTTTATTAATCTAACATTTTAATAAATCATTATAAATTTTCTGAGATTGGGGATTTTGTATATTTTATTCACTTCTGTTATCCTAGACAAGTACTGGTATAGAGCATGCATCCAGTAAAATATTTCCGAATGATTAAGTGAATGAGCTTTTTTTTTTTTTTTGGAGACCGAGTCTTGCTCTATTATTACCCAGGATGGAGTGCAGTGGCACGATTTCGGCTCACTGCAACCTCCTGAGTTCAAGTGATTCTTGTGACATAGCCTCCCAAGTAGCTGGGATTACAGGCACCCACCACCATGCCCAGCTAATTTTCGCATTTTTAGTACATACAGGGTTTCACCATGTTGGCCAGGCTGGTCTCAAACTCCTGACCTCAAGTGATCTGCCTGCCTTGGCCTCCCAAAGTGCTGGGATTACAGACGTGAGCCACCGCGCCCAGTCTGTGAATGAGCTATTTTAAAGCGTTGCATTTTTCTCTTCCACATATATTTTAGAATTCATTTGTCAAAATTTGGAACATCCTGAGATTGGGCTTAGAACTACACTGTAATTTATGGAAAATGGGAAAATATAAGTCTTCCCTTTTAGGAACATGATGTGTTTTTCCATTTATCTTTGTCTTTTATGTCCTATGGGAAAGTCGTATAGTTTTCTTTATACAGAATTGCACATTTCTTTTAAAATTTATTTTTATTTATCTTAGTTTTTGTTGCTAGTGACAGTGGGGCTTTATATCTGAACTTTCTAATTCAATATTGATACATAGGAATTCATTCTGTGTATGTCAATTTTATTCATAGTCTCATCATGCTGAATTCATATTCTAAATATTTTTTCAGTCAGTTCTCTTGCCGTTTCTAAGTAACCAATCTCAAAATTATGACATTTATCTCTTGCTTTCCAATTTTATTCCTGTTATTTTTCTTGTGTTCTTATATTATGAAGGATCCCCAGTATAATATTAGCAATATATTAGCAGGCATTTCTCTCTTGCTTAACAGGGATACTGCTGTTATTATTGAATGTAATTTTGCTGAAAGTTTCTTGTAGACAGTTTGTTGAGTTGAAAAGAGTTTTATTTGTTGTTAGATAAGAATTTGTGCATGTTTTTGTTTTAAATAAGAAACGAAATATTGATTTTAATATTAACTTCTATTGAGATTGCCGTGTGATTTTTTTTCTTCTTTTTTTATCTGCTGATACTAATAAAATATATTAATAGGCTTTTAAACATTGAGTCATCCTTAAATGCCTTTTTTCAGTCATGATGTGTTGGTTAATACTATACAGTTGATTTGTTTCTGCAAGTTGAGTATTCCTAATCTGAAAATCCAAAATGCTCTAAAATCCTTGAGTTAGTCCTTGAGTGCTGACATAATGCCTCGAATGAAAAATTCCAAACCTGACCTCATGTGACAAGTCACAGTTAAAACAGTCAAAACTTTGTTTCAGACACAAAATTATTTAAAATACTATATAAAATTATCTTCAGGCTATATATAAGGTGTATATGAAACAAATGTTGTGTTTACACTTGGATCACATCCCCAATATATTATGTAAATAATATAAGGGTTATGTGTATAAACTAATGATTTTTTTAGGTTTTGAAATATTTGCACAATATTTGCTTATATCTAATATGTGCAAATATTTCAAAATCTGAAGACATCCAAAATCAGAAACACTTCCCTTCTTAAGCATTTCAGATACGGGATACTCAATCCATATTTCATTGAGGATTTCTTTTCATACATGTTTGTTAGTAATATTGGCCTTTATCTTTCTTCTGCTTTAGTTTTCTGGAATCTGAGTTGGGCTAGCCTAAGAAAATGAGTTAGGAAGTTTAAATTTGTCTATGCTTTAAAAGGGTTTTCATATCATGGGCAATATTGCTTTCTTAAAGATTTGATGGTACTCATCCATAAACTCATCTGAGTCTGTTACCTTTTGAGAGATCAATCTTTTGACTGCTTTTACTGTGTCTTCTATAATCATAGGTTGTTAGGGTTTTTTTCTTCTTTTTGAGCCAATTTTGTTTATACTTTCCTAGAAGAGTATCTGTCTATTCTAGATTTTCCAAAATTTTGGAATAACTTCTAGATAATATCCTGTTAAAAGTTATTTAATCTCTATATCTGTCATTTCCTCATTTACTGATGTTTTCTTCTCTTTTTCCTTAACTAAACTTCCTGAAGGTTTTTTCTGGGGCATTTGTTTTTAGGTCTTTATAAGAACTTACTCTTGGTGTTTTATTTATTAACTCAACTTTTCTACCCTCCAAAACCTCAATTTTATTTCTTGCCTGTCTGGTTTTCTAGTAATTACATGTAAAGCTATATGTTTTTCTATGCATATCAATTTGATATCCCACAGGGGTAGATATAGTAGAGCTATTGTTATTTACCTTTTACATTATATTTCAACTTTGATTTCCTTTTTACCCAATTTCTACCTTTTGGGAATTTGTTGAAATTTTTTCTGTGGTCTCAGATATATAATTACTTGTTGGTAGTATTTAATGTGTTTGAAAATAATGTATATTATCTGGTTTTTTTGGTATAGAATTTTGTATATACATGATATATGCTTTATATACATATGTTTTAATATACAATTTAGATCATATATATAGTCTGGATTTAAATGGTGTTGTTTTAATTATCTATATTTTACTCGTATATTTTCTTTTTCTTTTTTCTCAGACGGAGTCTCACTCTTGTCACCCAGGCTAGAGTAAGTGCAGTGGCGCAATCTGGGCTCACTGCAACCTCTGCCTCCTGGGTTCAAGCGATTCTTCTGTCTCCCGCTCCTGATTAGCTGGGATTACAGGTGCTCACCGCCATGCCCAGCTAATTTTTGTATTTTTTAGTAGAGACAGAGTTTTGCCATGTTGGCAAAGCTGGTCTTGAACTCCTAACCTCAGGTGATCTGCCCTCCTTGGTCGCCCAAAGTACTAGGATTACAGGTGTGAGCCATCGTGTCTGGCCTTCTCATATGTTTTCTACATCTTTTGTCAGATTCTGTGAAAGATAGTTTAGGATCTCAGTGTGATTGTTATTATATCCATTTCTCCTAAACCTCAGTTTATTTTCAACCATTGTTTTAAGTACACAGAGGTTTGCTGTTATATCTGCTTGATAGATTGTTTTTCAAATACAAAAAAGAAGGATATATTTTTCCTTCTTTTCTAATGTCATTTTATTTTAGATATAGACTATTTCACCCGTTTAGATTAGTAGGTTTTTTTAATTCATGTATTTGTATGGGATATTATAGGACAGAGAGAAATAACTCTTTCCTTAGATAATACATGTAGCATGTAGCTTTCTAGATTTTCTTTAAAAGTTTGTTTTTAATCCATTTGAAATTTACTTTTGCTTTTACAGTATTATGTAGGAGTCAAGTGCTTATTCCAAAATGGATAGCAACACCACTTATTAAATAGTTTTTCTTTGCCTAACAGAATTGAACAGCTTTGTCACATATCAAATTCTTGTGTAACCTAGGATCTGCATCTGAAGTCTCTATTCTGTTCAACTGTTCTTTTTGTCTTTTTCTAAATCAATGTCATATTTATTTGATTATTATGTTCTAATAATGGCAGAACAAGTTCCCTGTCCTTTAGGATATACTTACCTCCTTCATTGCTGTCACAGTGGGATCTTCAGAATGATTTTACTACCCTTCTCTTCTAAATTTTGAGTCCCTATTGTCATAATTCTAAGAAATCTTTCCCTCCCCAATTAAATTTAAATTTACATGAGTAACCAGTGCTTCCTTTTCTTGAATTCCATCTTGAGGTCTCTTTTCTAGTTACTTTTCTTTTGCCCTGAAAGATGAATAATTAATTGACCAGGTAAAGGATCGCTGGAGGCAGTCCTTGTATCTTAAGGTAGATAGATGCTGTCTATCTCAGGTTGGATAGACTGGCTATTTCATTGCCAGTCTAACTTTTTTCCTTATAAGTAACTTGTTCTCTCTGTCTGGATGTTTATAGATCTTCTGTGTATAGTTCAGGAACTTTACCAAGTATGTCTAAATGTCCAGCTTGGGACTTACTGAGCAGATTCCAGTCTTTCTCTAACTCAGGGAAAATTTTCTACTATTACCTGCTGAATAATTTTATTTTTCCATGTATTCCTTTGTCTCCTTCTAGAACTCCCATTGTATGTTAGATTTCTTTGATCTGTTCTTAAATCTTTTCCCTCATGATTTCCATTTATGAATGTTGGCTTTGTACTTTGAGATATTTCTTGCGCTTAGAGACCATCCTCCTTTTAAAACTATCATTTAATTTTTTTTTAAGAGACAGGGTATAGCTCTGTCACCCAGGCTGGAGTGCAGTGGCAGGATCATAGCTCACTGCAGCCTTGAACTCCTGAGTCCCATTGATCCTTCTGCATCTGCCTCCTGAGGAGCTGGGATCAAGCCACCATGCATAACTCATTTAAAAATCTATTTTAAAAATAATGTTATTAAACTTTTGGAAGTTATATGTGTATGTGCTGCACATGAATCACCTTAAATGCTCTTATTTTTATTCATGTTTTCATCTTTCTTCTCCAGCATTTCTGTTTTACTAAAGGTATATTCTAATAACTCTGCTTATTTTCCTCCCATTGCTGGACCTCCTTACTTAGGTTATTTTTCTTTCTCAGCTCATTGAGTTCTAGTCTGCTTGTTATGTGTCCTACACATTAGCAATCCTCCAAGCAGTAGATAATGAAGTAGCATTTCCTGCTGAAGTATCTGAAGAATGTGTCTGGTCCCTTATCTCCCTGAGCTCTCTGGGAGATAATCTCTGGGTCTCAAGGGGGACTCAGTCCACCCATTCTTTCAAAAAGATACAGTACACTTACTTGTGGGCCAGAATTGACCTTCCCTGGAGCCCACATATTCCTGATATTCAAGCTCTCCTGAGGTCCATCTTCTTGTCCTTCAAACTGAGCTTCCAACACATGAAGAAAGTTGCATATTGGTTCTCTTTTCTCTTTCCTTTGCTGGACCCCAGCAAAGCCCCAAGCCTCATATACATATACACCAGCTACTACAAGTCCCAGTGGCCATCTAGCTTAAGAGAAGAGTAGAGGATAGGCCCAGCGCAGTGGCTCACGCCTATAATCCCAGCACTTTGGGAGGCCGAGGCGGGCGGATCACGAGGTCAAGAGATCAAGACCATCCTGGCTAACATGGTTAAACCCCGTCTTTAAAAAAAAAAGAAAAAAAAAAGAGTAGAGGAAAAGGAACCTGTGTTGAAATCACCCATGCTTTTTATCTTTTTCCCCCAACAACACAAGAACCTTAGTATGCTTTACTTTGGGGTTCAGCAACCTTTTTTTCCTTTTGATCACCTCAAATTTGGCTTCCATATTATTTTTTTTAATTTATTAATTTTAAGTCTTGACCCTTCATTACTTAGTATTCTGTATGACAAAATGGGGAAAAATTCATAAAGCATGTCTGCTGCATACTGAAGTACAGTGGTTGCCTCAAAGGAAAAATTATAAGCACTTTGAGTTACAAGCTGAACTAGTTACTATCTTTATGGAACATTTTTGCAGATTGTGGTGAAATTGATGTAACAAAATTAACCATTTTAAAGTAAAAAATCTAGTGACATTTAGTGCATTCACACTGTTGTCCAACAGCCACCTCTACCTAATTCCAAAATGTTTTCATTACCCCAAAAGGAAACCCTGTACATAGGAAGCACTTGTTCCCCATTTTCCCCTACCTGCAACCACTGACAACTACCAATCTACATTTTGCCTCAATGGGTTTACCTATTGTACTTCCATATTATTTTTAAATCAAATCTTGTAATTTAATTATTAAATTCACCCTCCATGGTTTTTTATACATGTTTTACTCTTAGAGTATCTTTTTGTTAGAATACAACCTCAAGAAACTTTTTCACAAAGGGCTGTAAGCTTATGGGTGGTAAGCTCTCTGAATCTTTGTGTATCTGAAAATGTATTTCTGGTTTGACTGGGGTAGAATAGATTTACCCCTAGGTCTCTTAAGATTGTTCCATTGTCTTATATCTAGTAATGTGGATAGTCTGGTGCTAATCTGATCTAATTTCTTTGTCAGTCTCTCGCCCTCCCTCATGAAAACTGTAAGATTATCTTTTTATCCTTAATGTTCTGAAAGTTCACCAAGATGTGTCTTTATTTTTCCTTCATCCTGATCAACACTTTGTAGGCATTCTCAATTTGAGGATCAATGGGATACTTATTATTTCTTGCTTATTTCCTTCCTTTAATTCTTTCTGTTCTGTCCTTGTGGCACTTCTTTCGGGTGTATATTAGGACTTCTAAATCGATCCTCCATGTCTCTCTCAGTTTTTTATTGCACTGTCCTGGGGAGAATTCCTTAGCTCAGTCTTCTAACACACATTGACTCTAAAGCTATCTGCATTCTACTCATGAGTTGTTTTAGGGTTTGATGTTTTGATTTGTTTGTTTATTGGCATTCAACACTTTTATGTCTAAGATATTTAGTTGTTCTTCTTAAGGACCCATTTTGTTTCATGGATATGATTTCCTCTTGGTTCTCAAGAATTAGTTATATACGTTTTTAAGTCTCTTAGCACTATTAAATGTTTTCTTGAGGTTAGTTCTTTGTTTTGAATTTGATGCCCTTATTTTATGGTGTAGGTTTTCCTCACATATTTAGTAATTCATGCTTGTTTGCTAATGTTGTTTTAGGTTCCATGCTAGCGTTTCTGCAAATGTTATATTAATTCAGCTGGTTTCTGGTGATTTGTAGGGAAAGAGTACAACACACAAATACTGAGTCTTCTAGAAATAGAGACTGTTTTTTTTGTTTGTTTGTTTGTTTTTTTGTGTTGTAGAGCAATCTCATGCCCTGGCCATGTCTGAACTAAAAGAGCCCCAACCTCCTGAGCCCTCACCACCTGTTGTAGCAATCTTCCCATGCATGGTTTGGGTTCATTTCCTCTTTTAATTAGATTTCCTTTGTCTTCTGTTTTTTCAGTTATGATAATTTTTGATTAACCAAAATATGCTATTTTTCCCCCAACCCTGATACAGATTTAAATTTTTTATGTCAATTTTTAGGGATTAGAGGATTTTGCAGAACAGTCTTTTTTTTTTTGATAGAAGAACTGTTCCTGTAAATATAAGTGATAAATTATTTCCCTATACCACTGTAAAGTCAAGTCATAAGACATGGTAGTAATGCTTCAAAAGTGTTCTTTTTTAGCTGCCTCAAATCCTTTTTTTTTTTCCTGCGCTTACAAGTCCTTTCAGAGTATCACAACAATGTTGTCTTTCTACTCTCTACACTCACTGGATGTGTATTTTTATGAGATACATAGAAAAAGATAAGGAAGAAAAGTATTTTTGTAAGATGTTAACCTAAAACATAAAGTGATTTAAATGAACACATTTTTTACCCTGTTATTTAAGTTGTATATTCTGCATTTTGCTTTTTTTGTTTGTTTTTGGAAGGTGACATTTATTGCTATGTCTCTTTGCTTAAGGTGGTAACCAGGCTGCTAATTTGGAATACTTGTTACGTTACCATTTCAGAACTAAAACATTACTTACCAAAGGTGAATGATACTGTGTGAATGTGGTTTTTTGCAGACCCTGCTAATATTTTGTATAATATGTTAAAGTTCATACATCATAGATCATAGATTCATGAGCCCTCTTCTCAGCTAGGAGGCCAATGCAATGAAGACTTAAGGCCATTCACTAGGAAGACGGAACTTATATTTGCTCATGTATAGTGTTAGAGGTCTATTATCTCTGTTAAACATCTGTTAGTGTCATATTTTCTGACAGAGCAGGCACATGCACTTGCCCTTCTCTCTTTTCTTTTCCCTCCCCGCCTTCCTTCCCTTTCCCTTTCCCTCTTTTTTTTTTTACAAGGTCTCACTCTTTTACCCAAGTTGGAGTGCTTTGTGCAGCATGGCCATAGCTAACTGCAGCATCAAACTCCTGAGCTCAAGTGATCCTCCCACCTCAGCCTTCTGAGTAGCTGGGACTACCGCCATGTGCCACCACTCCTGGCTAATTAAAAATTTTTTTTTAGAGACAGGGTCTCACTGTGTTGCCTAGGCTGATCTCAAACTCCTAGCATCAAGCAGTCCTCCTTCCTCAGCCTCCCAAAGTGCTGGGATTATAGGCATGAGCCACTGCCCCAGCCCCTTTCTCTCTAAGACTAAAGCTAATGTGGCTATTTGAATCGGTGATTGGGAGCTCTACTATACAGTCTGCTGTGTGGCTATTTGAATCGGTGATTGGGAGCTCTACTATACAGTCTGCTGTGTGGCTATTTGAATCGGTGATTGGGAGCTCTACTATACAGTCTGCTGTGTGGTGTTTAAAAGGAAATCACTTTCGTACATAGTTACTGTGAAAATCAAAGGGTTCTAAATGGTATTGCTGACACCACAGTAAATTTAATTTGTATGAGAGGGAAGAAAGTTCTGATAGTATTTATTCTTCATTTTTATTTCTAAACTCTTCTTCCTGTTCTTTAAAAATCCTCAGCTTTGAAGCTCATGCCTTTAGACTATACCACTCACTAATCCTTCTTACAGTTATCTAACAATTCCCCAGTATACCAAAGCCTGGAACATTTTTAGCTCCCGATTACTCTCTACAACACTACCCCATTCTAAATCTTGAGATGTTATCACCCAAGAGAAAGTGACATTAAAGCAAGTTGCCAAAGAAAGTGAGGTAGTTAGCAGTGTAATTATCTTGAGGGAAAATGTTGGGCTCTAGGAAGGTTAAGTGCAAAGGAGCATGGTTGGTGTTCGGAAGGGACAGCAAGAAAGCCACGGTGACTAGAGAGAAGCAAGTGGAAAAGTGGGAGATAGAGAAGTAATGTGGAGCTGGTCATGTAGGGCCTCGTGTTGTTGGAAGAAACGTAAGATGGAAAGATGATTCGAACAGACTTAGCCTTCAGCCTGCCTTGGCCTCATACTCTCATGATGATGCTCTAAACCTTGTCTGTTTTCATAACTGCAGCTTTTTTCTGTTTCAATATTCCTCCTCTCTGAACTATCCTTCTGACTTTACTCTTAAACCTGACCCCAGTAATTCTTCAGCCTCACCAGAGCCTAACAGTCTGTTGATCTTAGCACCTTTTCACTGACTGTAAGCTGCCATCCACCTCCTCTGTGTTTTCCCTTACTCCCTTACCCAAATTATGTTCATCAGTCTGTCATCAAGATCACTTTCTTATAATCACTCTTCCCTTGTCCCTCTCACTTTCTGTGCTCTCTGGGCAAAATCCCAACCCCAGTTAAACCATTCTCCACACTTAGATATTTTCCTCCATCTTAAAAGAAAAAACTTTTTTCTTACCCCTGCCTTTCTCCAACTATCAGTCATTTCTGCTTTTCCTTTTAAACCAAAACTTCTTGCTATAGCCAGATATCATTATAATGTAATGGGAATTTTAAACTCTCTCTGACAAGAGGTTAACTTTTAAGAATGAACAACAAAAAAAATCAGTGAAAAACCAATAAGCAAATACTAACAACTCCTCTCTCGGTATGGTGATAAAGCCTACGGTTTGTTTGAGCCAGGAAAGGGTTAAGACAATCATAGTAATCCTTTTCCAGTGACTGTTTAGGAAGGGGCATGTCTGCCGTGTCTGCCAATGACAATGTGGAAGAGGTCAGCCAAAGTTAATCTGATACTATAGGAAATAACTGGAGTTGTTTTCTGTAGACCCTTATCTGATATATCACTAGAGAACTTCTTTCTTAAGAAGTTGCTAAGTGTCGGACATTGTTTCAAATATTTTACAAATATTAATCTTCATTCTCACAGCAGTTGAGTGAAGTAGAAAATACCATTTTTACAATGAGAAAAATCAGGCATAAAGACTGACTTTCTCAGTAACTGATCAATAGTAAGCTGAAATAAAAAAAATACAGTTGGTCTGGCATCAGAGCCTATGCCCTTTACTATTAGGATCTCAAGCAAAATGTGTTTTAAATGTGAGTTCTCCCGCAGGCATGCTAGCAGGACACTCCAGTTCCCAAGAGTGAGTATACCCTACTCCAGTCCTCGTTCCTCATGAGGAGTAGTGCTAATAGGTTTTGGCTATTGGGCATTGCGTTTTATAAGATGGAGTTTGTCATGTTATCAGAAAGTTAAAAGTGATTGCTCAGAAGGTTAAAAGTGATTGCTTCTAGGCTGAGCCTTCTTTCTCTCATAACCTTAGCACTTTCTGGTTTCTTTGTGCTTTGCGTTTCTCTCTTACCTCTCATGTAAGTTCAGCTCAACACTGCCTCTCTCTGATAAAAGCATAAACTCTACCTTATCCTGTCCCTACCACATAGTAGGCCAAGCAAGAACCAGAGTGGGGTCTCCCTGATTGATCTCTAGTCCAGAAAGAAAGAATCCTGGAGCTAAATCAGATTGGTAACCAACAAGACTTCTTTGTCTGAATTGCTCCTTCAGCAGCTACTACTTTGGAATCTGTGGTGGCAGTAGGTGGTAGATTTTTTTTTTTTAATCAGGCACTTGTGCTTTCTATCAAAGGGTTACCCCCTACTAATGACATAATTTTAAAACCTTTCAATTGGAGTTGTTTTCTATAGACCCTAATCTGATATATCCCTAGGGAACTTCTTTCTTAAATAATTGCCTGTAATCCATTATTTATTTGTCACTCCTTTCTTGTATTTATCTTATATTCTTTGTTATATTTATCCTTTGGGAAAGGAAGAAATTCAGTTAAACATTTAGTGTGGATATTTTGTAACTATTGATTTAGAAAAATTTAAACAATGAATCCTCAAAATTGGTTTTTGAGTTTTAAGAGCAAGGAGAAATTAGAATAACTTTGGCTGACCTCTTCCCACATTGTCATTGGCAGACATGGCAGACATCCCTCTTCCTAAACAGTCACTGACAAGAGATGACTATGATTGTCTTAACCCTTTTCTGGGTCAAACAAATTGTAGGATTTATCACCATACTTAAGAGATGAGTTGTTAGTATTTGTTGTTTATTGGTTTTCATTTGATTGATTTTTTTGTTCATTCTTAAAAGTTAACCTCTTGTCAGAGATAGTTTAAAATTCCCATTATAAAGAGCAGGCAAGTTTTTTTCAGTCATATTGTTATCCCCCTTACCCTGCTACAGTTCTACCTTTCTGAACCCCCGCTTGTCTTAATTACATTCCAGTAGCAAAAATGTTGAAATGTTACTAGTTTACAATGAAAGGTCCAATCTCTACAAAAGGAACTGATATTAATATGAAATTACTAAAATAATAATTTAAAAAAAGAATTGACCTACAAAACTACCATGATGGAATGAAAATCCAACTATTTCCCAAGTGATTACTTTCTACTGTGGAGGTTTTATTTCTTTAAAAAAGATAAAGCTGAGTGATTTTGTCAAACTGGCTTAAACTTAATGAACAAACTCCAGTGGTCCTTTAGGAGTAGTATCTGAAACACGTATCTGTTTGGTTCTAAAGAAAATGTATAACTTTGTTGGGAGAGATTTGACTTAAGAATTGCAAGTCCTATATCCTTTTAAGTGAGTTGATCCCTTTTACTAGACATTTGTCCTAGGGCTTTGGCCTAATTAATTTTAGTAAATAAAGCATTTTCATATTAATGACTTAAAGAAAATCAATATTACAAGGATTATGAAGACCAAGATTGTAATTTAAGAATCTGTGACCCAAGGTCTTACTGTGATAAATCCAGTTGTACCTGTGTTGGCTACAGGAAAGGGCTTTTTATGTCTGTACAAGGTAAATGTTAATCTTAACAACGGGTCCTTCAGGTTCATGCCAGTAGTGTGGATAAGAACAAAAGATAAGTTGAACAAGAAAGACACCAAAGGGATTATATATTGAGTAGGAGCTGTAGAGAACATGATGAGAGATTTGATAAGCTGCACAGGTCAAAGAGAATCTAATATCTAAAAGAACGTCAGAGATTCTGGAACTAGCACTGGGGGGTGTTAGAAAGGAGGCTTCTGTGAAAGCAATTTCAGACAACACAGTGGACATGCTGGAAGTGCCAGCCAGGGAAAGGAAAACAAATTTGCTTCCTATGGACCAGGGCTGAGGGAGAAGGGGATGCTCCAGAAAACATTCATTAAAACCAATGAAGGCAGAAAGAGGGCTTCAGTTTTGAGAATAGCTCTATGTGTCATTTTCACAGATTTTCACACAGCTACTGTCTCTGGTATTACAACATTGAGAAACACCCAAACCATAAAACCATAGTTCGTTTTTCCCTTTACTGAATAAATGTAACTTCCCCCTGACCACAGGAAGAATAAAATTATACAAGTAGAAGACATTTTTTTCATGTTTTAAGAAAGAAACAAATGGTATGCCTACTGTGGTCAGATGATGACAACAATGATCATGATGAAGGCAACGTTAAAGTCTAGTGGTTGTTATCAGAGCGAAGCTGGGGATTAGTAGTGGAAAGAGTACTAACCCAGGTATCAAAACTTGACATCTAGGCCTGGGGTTTGCCCTGCTTTAGCCAACAAGACCCTAAATTCACAATTGATTTAGTTTCTTATCACTAAGAAGACCACCTGATCTTGTTTTTCCACCTCTAAAATTCTGTAAGTACAACAGAAAAGTGTCCATGCTAACACGAATAAAGCTGGCTTGAAAAGTATGAAGATGATGAAAAATAGCATATAAAACTAAGGTGTTGTTTTAATTAAGTTTATTTTGATAGGTTTATGTAACAGTGAATGTTTTCTGGAAACCATGCCTCTGAAAGGGATGCAGAGTTCATTTTGGTCAAGATGAAAAGCAGGACTGGTAGCACATCGTATCGCCACATGGAGGCTAACAAATTAGACACAAAGCCAGAAAAAATCACAGGGAGAGCCATAAATAAAAGAGAGCCTTAATGTGATTTAAATACCGTGACTGAGTTGCATTCAGTGTCTGCCTGGTCACCAAGTCCAATGCGACGTCATCCTCTATAGAGATGTATTCTAGCAAAAGACTTCTGCATCCACCATCTGGCTCCTGACTAAGAGCACATCTCACTGAATGACACATAACCCAGTGGGATGCACCAAATTTGCTTAACCATGAGCACATCATCTTCTCATAACAAAAGCTGCTGAATATGACCCTAATTTTATATTCTGTAAACCGTGTTGTGGAAATTATTAAAATAACTGTCTTCTGGGTAGTCCTGTAAACATTGTTTTTTTTTCCTTTATTGAAGCCAGAATTTAAATTTTAAAAAATACTGCAAATTTCAGTTTAAGAAGCCAAATATCTTTCAAAATGTATCCTTTATGTGGGAAAATAGAGAAGTAATAACATTGTTTTCAGTTAAGTAAAACTAAAGTACTATTTCTGACTAGGTAATCTGACCTTCCAAACACAGGAGTTTGAGCAGAGAGTTCCAAAAATTAGAGTGTCTGTCCTCTGTCAGAACTTTCTGGGAAGAGTGTGTCAAATGGGCACTACTCGGGAGAAATTTCTAAGGTTTTAACCTTTTAGTTTATACCTTAAAATGAGATTTCAGGCATGTTTCAAAATAAAGACAATCACATCCTTTCTCTTAGGTAGAGCCTACTGGGCTTCTTATATCCTGTATTATTTTGGAAACATTTTACACTTCAGGAGCAATAGTATGATTTGCCTAAATGGAAAATACTCTTTCTTTCATACTTCTTTGGCATTCCTCAGATTGTTAAATATTTTGTTGGCTCTTGGGCAAGAAGGAGATGATATCTCATTTCAAACGCACCCCAAATGTACAGATCCCTGTAAATACTAAGAACAAATTTTGGTGGTCTGTGGTCCTCTTTCTGACAAAAACAGATGCTAAAGAAGGAGCATGATTTGGAAATTGGAATAAAATTTAAAATAATCATTTTCTTCACCAAGTTCTATAAAACTATGACCCTTTATTGAAATAAAATGAGAAAACCTTGCTGAAGAACCGAGCTGCAATTAGTACAGAGGATATATAAGCAACATTCTTTAGACAGCAAACTCTTTTCTTTTTTATTTTTTGTAGACATGGGGGTCTTGCTGTGTTGCCCAGCCTGGTCTCAAACTCCTGGCCTCAAGCCATCCTGCCTTAGCCTCCCAACGTGTTGGGATTACAGGCATGAGCCACCGCACCCCTCCTTGACAGCAGACTCAAAAAGGAGGGAAAATAGTCTGATAAATGAAAAGCAAAAAGTTCAAAATGATATGAGAAAAAAAAGTTAATAAATTTGACTCCCAATTTATTTCATGTAAACTGTTGATTAAAAACCGGAGTGGAAATGGAGCATGTGACTGGTAAGGTAAAAAGCAAGACAAGATTCGGGGAAAGCGTACTGAAGCTGGACTTTTTCAGGGCTACAGGAATTAATAACATGTCTCAATCTGTGTTTCAAGAATTGACCTGAATTGTCGAACCAAATGATATTTAAGGGTTATGAGGTGAATGAAGACTATAAGACATACTAATGCTTGTATTTTCAGATGTCTAGTCACTTGGACTTCCTACCCTGGAAAACCACTGAAATTGGTGTAGGAAAAAAGAAAACTTATTTGAGCGATAGGCCTGGTAGAGGCAGTTTTAACATTTTTAAAGAACAAAGCCTATTCAGCCAGTCTCATACAGGGCCCTAAGCTTCTGTCTTGAATGTAAGCTCCACCCAGACACAAATATGAAGGGCCATTATGTGGAAGATGGTGATCAGCTGTTCTCTAGCTCCCCTGAATTCCAAACAACAGGTGGATATAAGCTTCAGTGTGAGGGATTTGGGCAAGGAATGAGGACCGATATTGTAAATCGAAGTGGGTTACTGAGTGAATCTTACTCTGTGGAAGTCTTTTAAAAACTCATTACTATCCCCCACAACATTTATTGTCTGTCTGTGACATGGGTAGCCCTGTAGTAAGAAATGTGATGAGTTACACAAGAAAGAGAATCCCCAACCTGGAGAATAATCAAAACAAACATCCAATAACAAGATAGAGGCACAAAAATTCATAATGACAAAAATGAGAGCGACATGTATATATCAACCTAATGACAGCATTTAGCTAATTAAACTGGAAATTTTCTAGTGCTTTTGGAATAGTAAGGGAGTCTTCATTTTTAGTTTTGTCAGTTGACACAATTTTGAAATGAGGCTGATTCTCACTGGCATCTCTGATCTGTATACAGTTTCTGGAAGAGCCTTCTCCTGGAGAGAATTTTCAAACAAACATTCGGCAGCAGTAGAATGTTTTTTAATCAAACTGTCTGTTTTTTATAGAACAGCCTTTTATTTCCAGAAGTCGAGCTATCGTAGAGACTGAGAACCTTAGGGCATTAGACCGGCACCACATGTATTACACTGAAGGCTGGAATTCCAGGAAACTAGGATTCCTGACTAAGATTGAAGTACTGCCGCTGATACAGATCCAGGAAGATATTAGTGGTATTTTAGATTAAAATTTTAAGACTTCAAACAGCCTGTTAACAGCTGTACCCTCTTGTGCTTTAAGAATCATGGATTCAACATCAGTAAGAAGAGCAGTCAAGAAGTTCAGTCTGGGCCAGGCACAGAAGCTCACACCTGTAATCCCAGCACTTAGAAGGTTGAGGCGGGTGGATCACTTGAGGCCAAAAGTTTGAGACCAGCCTGTCCAACATGGCAAAACCCCATCTCTCCTAAAAAAAAAAAATACAAAAATTAGCCAGGCACGGTGGCATGCACCTGTAGTCCCCAGCTACTCAGGAGGCTGAGGCAGGAGAACCTCTTGAATCTGGAGGCGGAGGTTGCAGTGAGTTGAGATTGTGCCACTGCAGCCTGGGTGCCAGAGTCAGACTCTGTCTTAAAAAAAAATTTAGTCTGATGCAGTGGTCTGCCAGTCAATGTTTAACATCTGGTTTTTCAGGCAAGAGTGGGGGGTGGTCATGTGCACAGGTACCTAATGTGTAGCATTTGCCAGTTTCTATGATGTAAATGCTCTCGCTGTGGCTGACTGCAAGCTACCAAAATGATGTCACCAAAAGCAGAGTTAGGAAGAAATGTGCACACTCACATCTCATTGCTCCAGCACATCAGTGGTCCTATGTCAGGTATACATAGAACATCAAAGTTCAGAATCATCACTTTGACTGTCATTCAGTGACAGCCACCATTGTCATTACCAAATAGAACTTCTCCCATGTTGTCACAAACTCTGTAAAAGTGAACCAAGCACAAGACTTCTCAGAGCTATGTTTTTTAAATCATAGAGACTAATATTTAGCAAAAAGATTCCCCCATGATACTGCTTTTTGTAGTATATCACCCAGGCCCTTAAATGTTCTGGTTGCTATAAACAGAAAAACGAGTTTACTAGTAGTCAGCAGAAGAACTGACTCTTAGGAGCAGTAAGCCCAACCTTCAAAATAAAATAGTTTGGATTTTAATATTTTGGTGTTTAAAAACACATTGAGAAATACTATGTGCCATTCGATAAAAGCTCAATTAGAAGCATTTCACAGCAATTCCAGGATATTATTGACTTGCTAATTTTTTGAAAGAGCAGAACTGTTCAGTTAACATATCAGTGTATGACCCACCTCCTGTCTTCATTCTTGGACCTCCAAGTATCTTTGTGACTCCAGGAAACGTATCTCTGTTATCTTCAGTCTTGATGTCAAAGAAACAAAAGGCATTAACTTCTCCAGTGCCTGAATGCCCAAATGGCTGTTGTTCCTGCCTAGAAATCAGATATTGTGTAAGAACTGGAACCTCTAGTCGCGGTCACATTTACTTACGAATTTGTTTTTTGTATTTAAAAGACAAAACCATTTGGGAACTACAAGTACTTCCCCTAAACCTTAGGAGAGAAAGCAATAGATTCTTAGGACATAGTCACTCCCATCATAAGATGGCTAATATTCATACAAAACTAATAATGGTGCTCATAATATTATGCTTTCATCTCCATTCACAGTGAACTTGCACACGTTTGCTCGCTGATCTTCACAATAGTCCTCAGAGAAGTCATTTTACAAATCTGGAAAGTGAGGCTCAGGAGAGCTAAAATCACCTGTCTGATGTCAAGCAACACATGCTGAACTTTGAATATTCATCTTCTGACTACTAAATATGTATTTCCTTCCCACTACACAATGCTGAATAACACTGGTCACATTGTTCAGTCTCAGCTTCTCTACCAATGATTAGTGCTGTATTTATTCAATGAGTAGGTAATAGGTGCTATCTGTGGTGAGGCATAATAGAATCTGCCAGGATGAATAAAACATCACCATTGTCCTAATACAGTTTTGTTGTTAGGCTGTTATCTGGTTGGATGGGATTTCTTTTTTAGCTACTTATTTAATGTAAATCATCTGCTCAGTTACAGTTGAGCACATCTCTAAGTCAAAGAGTTTTTACCACTTTCATGTACATTCTGTATGTTCTTGCATTGCTATAAAGAAATACCTGAGACTGGGTTATTTATCAAGAATAAAGGTTTAATTGGTTCTCTATTCTGTGGGCTATACAAGCGTGGTGTCGGCATCTGCCTGACTTCTGGGGAGGCCTCAGGGAGCTTTTCCCATGGTGGAAGGCAAAGCAGGAGCAGCTATGTCACTTGGTGCCTGCTGGGTCACAATTCATCCTCATGACCCAGACACCTCCCACCAGGCTCCACCTCCAGTGTTGGGGATTACATTTCAACATGAGGTTTGGTCAGGGACAAATATCCAAACTATATCACTGCACATCCAAGATGATACTCAAAATTTATTTCTTCACTAAGTTTTTCCCTGAGAGGGTTAAAGACAATGCGACCCAATCTTCTTAATTGCTTACAGCCTCCCGAGTAACTGAGACTACAGGCATGCACCACCATGACCAGCTAATTTTTTTTATTTTTTAGTAGAGACGGTGTTTCACTATATTGGCCAGGCTGGTCTCGAACTCCTGATGTCAAGGCAGTCTGCCTGTGCTATTTTGCATTGCTGTGAGCTAATACAATGTGGGCTAATGAATTAGACTCATTGGCAGGTTCTGACTTGGTTGACATGAGTCACTGGTAAAATGACAGTGTAGAAGAAGGCAGGAAGGATGAGGAGGAGGAGGAAAGATCTTAGTTAAATCAACACTAAGATCTCAATCTTTGCAGCTGCCCAAGTAAGAAACGATAACATACAGAGGGCCTCCTGATCATTCATCTTAGCATCACATTTTTATTCTCCTCTCATATAAAAAGAAAAATGGTAGAAAATGAGTCATGAATGATGTTATTCTGAAGCCACACAGGAAGACTTCAGAATAACATCATTCATGACTCATTTCTGCAGTCCCCAGCTCAATCCACACTGTGGTACTAAAAAATTGCTAAGATACTTTTGATAGCTAGAGTTGTATGCTCTATATGTGGATGAAAGGAGTTACTAAGGGAATCTTACTGCTTTGGTAATGGAGACTGATGATGGATCTTCCTGATTCACAAAGTACAGTGTTACCAATGAACTTTGAATTTGACACACAATGAAGCAGTGGCTCTCCTTGACGTGAAGGGATATGCTGACAACGTAAGTGTTCCTCTGAGACATTTATTCCCTGCAGCTCTTTAGTGGATGCTGTTAGGACGTAAGGAGCTCTACGAAAGAGTCAGATCACGTCACAAAAAAGACTGCCTCACTAGAGGTTTTCCAAGGCAAACCCTTTCCCTCAAATTCTGAATGCGTGGTCAGGCCTGGGCTTCTGCCAGGGTGTAGAGGTATAGATATGTGTTTTCTAAACACTAGGAGAGCCAGACCTGGAACCACAGTTCTATATTTCTCATATGCCAAGTTTTATAAATGGAAGCCAGACCAAGAGGCATGGTTTGTGTATAGAACGACCAGATGGCACCATGTGTGGAACCAAAGAGTATTTATATCCTCTAAAAGGTGGATGCTGGTTCTGGTTCTAAGTCACCTTAGTTTATAAAGGATACCTTCTAAAACATCTCAGCTCAGTGATCAAGAAGGAAATGAAAGAAAAACTGTATTCTAATTGTGGATACAGCTTTTTTTTTTTTTTTTTTTTGAGTCTCGCTCTGTCACCAGGCTGGAGTGCAGTGGCACCAGGTTCCAGCAATTCTCCTGCCTCAGCCTCCCGAGTAGCTGAGACTACAGGCATGCACCACCACGACCAGCTAATTTTTTTATTTTTTAGTAGAGACGGTGTTTCACTATATTGGCCAGGCTGGTCTCGAACTCCTGATGTCAGGCAGTCTGCCTGCCTCGGCCTCCCACAGCGCTGAGATTACAGGCATGAGCAACCACGCCCAGCCTGGATACAGCTTTGTTAGGCTTGAAAGGTGGTGTGATTTGGTGACATTTCTAAACTATTAAAAACCAATGTGTTCATAAGCTATTTCTAGGAGAGATTGAAATAATTGTTAAGCTACGATGGGATGAGGCAGGGAAAGGGGTGCAGAGATTTTAATAAAAATTGAATATTATGTTGGGGAGGACCAAAGAAAAAGCATCAAAGGGTAAGTAAAAATACAGAACTAAATACCAATATCCATTTATCTAAGGAGAGAACATCATTTTCTATTCACAGTGTAATTAGGTGAAACTATATGAAGTTGCTGATATTCAACCATCTTTGACCTAAAAAATGTTCATGGAAAATGGTTCAATTTAAACTAGAAACTATTGGAAACAAGGTAAATGTATAAGATATGTAAAAAGCACTCTAAAATTATCCCTTGGCTTACTAAACCTAGAATGCTAGAAAAACAGTAATCCGAAATAAATTATTTTTTAATGATAGAGTCAACTCATTAACCCTAAATATTTACAGATTTTTGGTCCAAAGTATTCTATATGCACAGGGATTATTTGAGGAAACAGCAGGTTTAGAGAGAAAGCAAGTCTAGTTAAGCAGGCATTTTTTATTAACCTCAAAGAAATTTAACACCAAGCAGTGTTTTCCATTTTTCAGAATCTAGAGGAAGATAACTGTAGAAAAGGGGCACATGCTGGCGAGGATCAGTGTCTTCCTGCACTCGTGGTACGGAACCTCCTCAAGCTGTGGAGTCTCACCTACAGTATAACATTGACCTGTGATAGCACCCACAGTCTACCACCACCCTATGGCAGGAGAGGTAATGGGTTTCTGTGAGCCAGCAGGTGTTGTTGGATCTGGCTGTGACAGCCTTGCTCTGGCCCATCCAGGCACAGGTGGGATGTGATCTCTGTCTGAGGAGGACCCATTGGCATGTTGGACCTGCCGGTGCTCACTTGTGGTTTCTGGGTCATTTGAGACCAGCTGTCTGTTTACCAACAGCTCTTAGGAGTACTTTCTGGTTGTAAACATAGGGGGAAAGTAGGCTAGACTTTTGGAAGGAATATTGGGTAAAAATATAACTTTTTTTTTTTGAGACGGAGTTTCACTCTTGTTGCCCAGGCTGGAGTGCAATGGCACAATCTCAGCTCATCCCAACTCCGTCTCCCAGGTTCAAGCGATTCTCCTGCCTCAGCCTCCTGAGTAGCTGGGATTACAGGCATGTGCCACCACACCGGCTAATTTTGTATTTTTAGCAGAGACAGACAGGGTTTCTCCACGTTGGTCAGGCTGGTCTCCAATTCCCGACCTCAGGTGATCCGCCCATCTTGGCCTCCCAAAGTGCTGAGATTACAGGTGTGAGCCACCGTGCCCCGCCAAATATAGCATTTTTCCTATATTAAATTTAAGAGTACTCTGATGTATAAAGGGGGAGGCAAAATAACACCTTTATAGAATTTTTATGGGGTAAAAAGGGAAAGAGGAAATATCAAATTCTCCCAAAATTATGGGAAAGTGCTATAGGGAGAAACCAATTCTTTAGTATAGTTTTGATCAAGAAATAGGCATTTATGAGGGACTAGACAGTTTATGATGCTTTTTTATACACACCCATCCTCAAAGGGCTTCTATGACATGGTTATCATTCTCTTAATCTTACAGAAAAAGAAACTGAGGCCTCTTCCTAGAAATTTAGTGACTTCTCCAGGGTCATAATTAGTAAGCCAAAGAGGGATGTTTCAAAGGTAAGTTTTACTGAAGTTCATTGCATGGTAGAAGGAAAATATCCATGCTTTGGCATCATACATACCTAGGTTTGATGCCTGGTACTGTTCCTTATTGTGTTACTTTATTTCTTTTTCTCAAGTTATCTTTTCTGACCTTCAGTTTCATCATATGCAAAATGGCAGTGATAATCCCTTTTTAAGAAAGTTGTTGTGAAGATTAAAGGTAATGTATAGAAAGTCCATAAAACATTGTAGGTACTCAAAAGATGATGAATTTATAAAAATTTAAAACATCTTCTCATCTAAAGTCAACATTAGAAAATGCAAAGGCAAGCCACAGACTGGGAGAATACATGTCTTCAAATATATATTTCTTTAAAAAAGACTTGTATCTAGAATAAAAAATAACTCTCATAACCAATAATAAAATACATGGCTTAATTTAAAAATGAGCTTGAACAAATGAAGATATGTAAAAGAAGATATGTAAGTGGCCAATTTCATATGAAAAGACATTCAATATCATTAATCAGGAAAGTGAAAATTAAAACTACCACTTTATTCCAATTATTAAGTGTGTGACAACCCAGCTCCAAATATAGTGGCTTAAAAACAATGACAACCTATATTTTACCAATGTACTTGCAAACTGGTATGGCCTTAGGAGGGACAGCTCACCTCTGCTCCATTAGGCATTAGCTGAGGCCACTTGAATGCTGGGGCTGGAATTAATCTGAAATCTCATTCACTCACTTGTTTGGCAGTTGATGCTAGCTGTTAGCCAGGATGATAACTGGGGTTATCAGCTGAACACTTGCACATGGCCTCTCAATATAGCCTGAGATTCTTTTCAACATGGCTAGATTCCAGGAGCAAACATCTCAAGACAGAGAACCAAGTAAAAGTTATGTCACCTTTTAAAATCTAGCCTCAGAAGTTAAAAGTCATACACCAAGATTCTGTCTTATTCTGTTCATTAAGAGCAAGTCATGGCCAGGCGCGGTGGCCAGGTGTGAGCAGATCAAAAGGTCAAGAGATTGAGACCAACCTGGCCAACATGGTGAAACCCCATCTCTACTAAAAATACAAAAATTAGCTGGGCATGGTAGTGTATGCCTAAAATCTCAGCTACTCAGGAGGCTGAGGCAGGAGAATCACTTGAACCCAGGAGGTGGAGGTTGCAGTGAGCCAAGATCATGCCATTGCACTCCAGCCTGGCAACAGAAAGAAACTCCATCTCAAAAAAAAAAAAAAAAAAAAAAGCAAGTCACTAAAGCTGGCCCATATTTAAGGGAAGAGGAAGAGTGGCAAACATGTTTATAGCACACAGTCTGTCACACAGTATTTACTTTTCCTACGTCATGCAGAATACATTCAAATCTCCCTAAAGCCTCTAACAGTATCAGAACCAAGTTCAAAGTCAAAGATTTCACCATCTAAATCATATACAGATGCAGCTGAGGCTCCTTGGATGTGGTTCCGTACATACAGCTTCTCAAGTACAGTTTTGATGTGAAGACCTGTGAACTAAAAAGAAATCTTCTTGACTCAGAACTTGTCCAGTGCTAAAGCTGCCACACACGTGGCATTTGTTGAAATATTTACAGAAAAATGTTTCAGTTGCTGCTGGTAGGGATGATGGATAACAGCTGGGGCAAACCTCAGACTAATGAAAAAGTTTGAGAGAAAAGGCTGGGAAAAGATATTCACATGGGCTTTGAAAAACTCGACATATTTCTTGCACTCTAAACGGCCACACACATGGCATAGGGCTATGTGCATGCTCAGGAAAGACCCAAGAAGGCCCTATGCTGTCACCTCTGGCTGACCCTGAGGCTCTGCACAAGCAGAAAGTGAAGGCTAAGGCAGAGTTGTAACTGCCTGCCTGAGTGCTAAAGATGTGCCCCAACATACACAAAGCTCCCAGCAAAGACAGATATTTTTCGGTTCAAGGCATTTAAGGAAATCTTAGTGCAGTTATTAACTGACCACTAAATTAACCAAACAGAGATGGCAGTGACATCACACAACAGAGAATATAGCTTTATGGGACTGGTTCAGAAAAGTTGCCAAACAATAACTACTACCATAATCAGCAACAAAAAATCCTGAGGAAAGTGAGATAATCTGATTCCCTCACTTGCCATATTGTATTATTCAATGTGCCCAGTTTCAACAAAAATTTACAAGGCATACAAAGAAACAAGAAAGAATGGCTCACACTCAGGATAAAAGTAATCAATAGGAAATGTCCAGAAGAGGCTCAGTTGTTGGACTTTCTAGAAAAAAACTTCAAATAAGGTATTTTGAATATGTTCAGAGGAGACCACATTTAAAGAACTAAAGAAAAGTATGAGAATGAGATCTCACAAATAAAGACTATCAATAAATAAATAGAAGTTATAACAAGTAAACAAATAGAAATTCTGGAGTTGAAAAGTACAATAACTGAAATGAAAAATTTACTAGAAGTGCTCAATACAGATATGAGAATCAAAAGAATAGATCAACTGAGATTAAGCTGAGAAAGACAAAGAAAAAAATTAAGAAAAGCAAATAGTCTCAGAGACCTGTGGTAAATCATCAAGCATACCAATATAAGAATAATGGAAGTTCTGGAAGGAGAGAGAAGAGAAAGAGAAGGGCAGAAAGAATATTAGAGAAATTCATAGTCATTGCCGAAAATTGATTAAAAACTTAACCTACACTTCCAAAAATTTCAACAAACTCCAAGTAGGATAAACTCAAAGAGATTTTTATACCTAGACATCTAATCAAACTGTCAAAAACCAAAGAGAAAAATCTTGAAAGCGGCAAAAACAACTCATCACATACAAGAGATCTGCTGTAAGATTAACAGCTGATTTATCCTCAGAAACCATGGAGGCCAGAAGGCAGTGTGATGTGACTACCTAGTCAAAGTACTGAAAGGAAAAAACCTGTCATCTACCAAAAATTCTATGTCTGGCAAAACTATCTATCAAAAGTGAAGAAGAAATTGAGATATTCCCAGATAAACAAAACAGAGAGTGCGTTGCTATCACATTTTCCCTACAAGAAATGCTAAAGGGAGGTTTTTGGCAAAATAGATATAAAAGACATGATTCAGCTATATGCCATGTATAGGAGACTCATTTTAGAGTCAAATATACAAATAGGTTGAGAGTAAAAGGATAGAAAAATATATTCTATGTAAACAGTAACTAAAAGTTGTAGTGTGGAGATACTAATATATTAGTATCTTATAAGACACAATAAATGTTAAAACAAATGTTACTAGAGGCAAAAAAGGATGAAACATCAACCCATCAAAAATATATAACACTTATAAGCATATATAACATATACAACAGAACCCCAAAATATATGAAGCACAAACTGACAGAATGGAGAAATAGTTCAAAAATGTCAAAAATAGCCAGGTGCAGTGGCTCACACCTGTAATCCCAGCACTTTGGGAGACCAAGGCAGGCAGATGACAAGGTCAAAAGATTGAGACCATCCTGGCTAACATGGTAAAACCCCATCTTTACTAAAAATACAAAAAATTATCCAGGCATGGTGGCACATACCTGTAGTCTCAGCTACTCAGGAGGCTGAGGGAAGAGAATCACTTGAACTTGGGAGGCAGAGGTTGCAGTAAGCTGAGATGGTGCCACTGTACTCCATCCTGGGTGACAGAGTGAGACTCCATCTCAAAAAAAAAAAAAGTCAAAAATTGGAAACTTCAGTATCCACTTTCAGTAATGCATAAACAACTAGACCAAAGATCAGTAAGGAAATAGAAACCTTGAACAACATTATAAGCTAGCTAGACCTAACACACCTAAAGGATACTCTATTCAGCAATAACAGAATACACATTTTTCTCAAGTGCACATGAAACATTCTTCAGGATAGACCATATGTTAGACCATAAGCAAGCCTCAATAAAATTAAAACAACTGAAATCATATATAATATTTTTTCCAACAACAAAGGAATGAAATTAGAAATCAATAATAGGGGCTGGGCACAGTGGCTCATGCTATAATCTCAGAACTTTGGGAGGCCTAGGCAGGTGGATCACCTGAGGTCAGGAGTTTGAGACAAGCCAGGCCAACATGGTGAAACCCCATCGTTACTAAAAATACAAAAATTGGCTGGGTGTGGTGGCAGACACTTGTAATTCCAGCTACTTGGGAGGCTGAGGCAGGAGAACCACTTGAAACCAGGAGGCAGAGGTTGCAGTGAGCCAGGATTGCAGCACTGTACTCCAGCCTGGGTGACAAGAGCAAAACTCCATCAAAAGAAAGAAAGAAAAAGAGAGAAGGTGGGGAGAGAGAGAGGGGGGCGAGAGAGACAGAGAGAAGGAAAGAAAAAAAGAAAGAAAGAAAAGAAAGAAGGAAAGGGAAGAAAGTTGAGAAATTCACAAGTTTATGGAAATCACACTTCTAAGTAATTAAGGGTCAAAAAAATCAACATAACTAAAAACTGATTCTTTGAAAAAAAAATCAACAAAATTAACAAATATCTAGATAGACCAAAGAAAAGAGAGTAGACTCAAATTACTAAAATCAGAAATGAAAAAAGGGACATTTCTACTGGACTTACAGATAAAAAGGAGTATAAGAGAATACTATAGACAGTTGTATGCCAACATATTAGATAACTAGATGAAATTGATTAATTTCTGGAAACACACAAACTACCAAAACTGATTCAGGAAGAAATAGAAAACATGAATAGACCTACAGTGAAGAGATTGCACTAGTAATCAAGAAACACTTCCAACAAAGAAAAGTCAAGGATCAGATAGCTTCCCTACTGATTTCTCCTGAACATTTAAAGAATACTCGACACAAATTCTTCTCAAATTCTCCCAAAAAATAGAAAAGGAAGGAATGCTTCATAACTCATTCTATGAGGCCAATATTACCTTGATACCAAGGCCAAAGAGATGACAAGAAAACCACAGACCAATATCCCTTATAAACAGAGATGCAAAAGTCCTCAACAAAATACTTACAAACCAAATTGATCAGCATAGAAAGAGGATTGCACACCATGACCAAGTGGAATTTATCGCAGGAATAGAAAGTTGATTCAAAATATGAAAATCAATATATCACAGCATATTAATAAATGAAGGGGGAAAACACATAAACATCTCAATAGATGCAGAAAATACCATTTGACAAAATACAGCATTCTTTCATGATAAAACATTCAACAAACTAGAAATATAAGGGAACTTCCTCAATTTGACAAAGGGTGTCTATGAAAAACCCTCAGTCAACATCATATTTAATGGTGAAAGACTGAACACTTTCCCCCTAAGATCAGGAACAAGTCAAGGATATCTGGTCTCACTGCTTCCATTCAGCATTGTACTGGAAGGGCAATTAGTGAAGAAAATGAAAGAAAAAGACATCCTGATTAGGAAGAAAAAGGTAAAACAATCTCTATTTGCAAATGAAATAATCTTATATAGGTAGAAAGCCCTTAAAAAAACCTACAAAAAACTATTAGAGCTAATATACAAGTTCAGCAAAGTTGCAGGATATGACATTAATACACAAATATCAGTGGTATTTCTATAAATTAGCAATGAAAAATCAGATAATGAAATGAAAACAATTTCATTTACAATAACACCAACAAACATAAAATTCTTAGTAATAAATTTAACCAAAGAAGTACAAGATTTACATACTGAAAACCACAGCACATCAATGAAAGAAATTAAGAAGACCTAAATGAATAGAAAGATGTCTGTGTTCTTGGACTGGAAAATATTGTTTAGATGAAAGTACTTCCAAAATTGATCTACAAATTCAATGCAACTCTCTAATAAAATTCCAGTGGCTTTCTTTTGAAGAAATGGAAAAGCTGATTCTAAAATTTATATGGAAATGCAAGGAAACCTGAATAGCCTAACAATTTTTTTTAAAAGAACATAATTGGAGGGGCCAGGTGTGGTGGCTCACACCTGTAATCCCAGCGCTTTGGGAGGCCGAGGCACGTGGGTCACAAGGTCAGGAGTTTGAGACCAGCCTGACCAACATGGTAAAACCCCATCTCTACTAAAAATACAAAAATTAGCTGGACATGGTGCACATGCCTGTAATCCCAGCTGCTCAGGAGGCTGAGGCAGGAGAATTGCTTGAACCTGGGAGGTGGAGGTGGCAGTGAGCTAAGACAGTGCCACTGCACTCTATCCTGGGAGACAGAGCAAGACTACATCTAAAAAACAAGAACAACAAAAAAAAAACTGGTCATTGGAGACACACAATTTCCAGTTTCAAAACTTACTGCAGCAATCAACACAGAGTAGTACTGGCATAAGGATAGACATATAAATCCATGGAACAGAATTAGGAGTCCAGAAATAAACCCATACATAGATTTTCTATAAGGGTGTCAGGACCATTCGACAGAGAAAGAAGTCTTTCAACAAATGATGTAAGAATAACTAGCTATCTTTCCTAATACAAAATGCAAAAAAATAAATTTGGACCACTATCTCATACCATATACAAAAATTAACTCAAAATAAATCAACCTAAATTTCGTTAGAACTAAAACATTAAAAACTTTTAAAACGAAACAAATGTAAATTTTTCAGGTTTTAGACTTAGGCAACAGTTTCTTACCTATGACAACAAAACATAAGCAACAAAAGAAAGAATAGGTAATTAGACTTCATTGAAATTAAGTTTTGCATCCAAAGACACTATCAAGAATGTGAAAAAACAATTTACATAATGGAAGAAAATGTTTGCAAATGATATATCTGATAAGGATCTAGTGTCCAGAACATATAAAGAGTCTTACACTTCAATAATGAACAAATAACCCAATTTTAAAACAGGCAAGGAGTTTGAATAAACATCTCTCCAAAAAAGATATACAGATGACCAATAAACACATGAAAAGATGTTCAACATCCTGTCAGTAGGGAAACACAAACCAAAACCACAGTGAGAAATACTTTACACCCACTAGAATGGATATATAAAAAGACAGATGCTAAAAGTGTTGGCAAGGATGTGGAGAAACTGGAACCTGTGTATATTGCTTGTGGGATTGTAAATTGGTGCAGTCACTTTGGAAAAGTTTGGCAGTTCCTCGGAAAGAAATGAAAACATATTGACACAAAAATTTGTACATGAATTTTTATACTAGCATTATTCATAATAGCCCCAGAGTGGAAACAACCCAATATACATCAAATGATGAATGAATAAACAAAATGTGGTATATCTGTGCAATGAAATAATATCCATAAGAAGGAATCAAGTGTTGATGCATGCTGTAATATACATGAACCTTAAAAACATTAGGCTAAGTGAAAGAAGCCAGATATGAAAGGCCAGATACTGTATGATTCCATGAATGATATGTCCAGAATAGGCAAATCCATAAAGACAGAAAGTAGATAAGTGGTTGCTAGGGAATGGGGAGTGAGGTGGAGATGGGAGGTAATTGGAAGTGACTGATAACAGGTATAGGGTTTCTTTCTGGTGTTAAGGAAATGTTCTGGGCCAGGAGTGGTGGCTCACATCTGTAATTCCAGAACTTTGGGAGGTCAAGGTGGGTGGATCACGAGGTCAGGAGTTCGAGACTAGCCTGGCCAACATGGTGAAGCTCCATCTCTACTAAAAATAAAAAACTTAGCCATGCGTGGTGATGCATGCCTGTAATTCCACCTGCTCAAGAGGCTGAGGCAGGAGAATCACTTGAACCCCAGAGGCGAAGGTTGTGAGGGACTTCTTTTCCCAGTCCGAGGAGCGTGGTTTCAAAGATAGGAGTTGCCCAGCTCCTTGCCTCCATCAGGGAGCCAGAGGGGTTTCAAATGTAAAGTTCTTTGTCTGGATTTTCCCCGCCGGCTACGTAAGGAAAGCCAGGTGAGGCTTCTTTGTCCCAAAATCCTGCCAAAAGCTCTGGGAGGAGGGGGCTCTGGAACTCAGAGTTGTGGACCAAGTAGCCAATCCGGTATCAGAGTCAAAGATCAATCACTGCAGAGGAAGTTTGAAAGAACTCTCATTGAACTAGAACATGAATGGGGAGGGAATAACTCAAGGTAAGCTGCTCCTTACCTGAATGGATATCCTGCTCCTGGCGCTCCTCTCTACCGTGGGAGCTCTCTCTCTCTCTCTCTCTCTCTCACTCTCTCCAATAAATCGCTCTCCCGCAAAGCTCTTTGAGTCCATGATGTTTATTCCAACAGTAAGCTCACCGTGCCTCCGGGGCCCCTTTCCTCGTTCTTCGGGGTAAAAAAGGCCAAGAACCTCTTCAGAACTGGGAGCTGGGGACGCTACCCCGGTTACAGTTGCAGTGAGCCAGGATCACACCGTTGCACTCCAGCCTGGGCAACAGAGTGAGATTCTGTATCAAAAAAAAAAAAAAAAGTAAATAAACCATTTGATTGATTATAGTTATAAACTTCTCTCATTTGGTCTGTCTTGCTGGAAAGTCCCTAGTTATAATAAGTTAGTTGGCAGCTTCTGATTGGTTACCCCTAAGTTTCATTTTTCTTTAATACAGGCGTCTACAAGAAATAGATCAAATTAGGGTTTCTTATGTTTGCAAATTAAGAAAGGTTAAGATCATTCATGAGGCCCAACTGGCTTTGTCTGCTCAGGGATTCTTTAGGCCTGGTCTCCATGTTAATTCTTATCTCAGAGCCTGTACCTTGCTGTTCCCTTTGCATTTATTTTTTTGAGATGGAGTCTTGCTCTGTTGCCCAGGCTGGAGTGAAGTGGCACGATCTCGGCTCACTGCAACCTCCGCCTCCCAGGTTCAAGCGATTCTCCTGCCTCAGCCTCCTGAGTAGCTGAGTTACAGGTGTGCACCACCACGACCGGCTAATTTTCAATTTGGGGAGATTTTTAATAAAGTAAATAGTAAATAATATGAAAATAATTGATTTTTTTTTGGATGAAGGAAATGTTAGATGAGGGTCTGTTCAGCATCTAATTGTGTGGGCTGAAATTCGTTAGTAGCTCAATTTGCTAACCCATGCATGCAGATGCCTCTGATAAACTCCTATGAGCCTTGGGAAGTTTCCCAGCGTTTGAAAGTTTCACAGTAACAGCAGTTTAAAAGTGAAGTGGGAAGCTCGCTGAAAGTTGCCAATGCTGTGTTCACTGTGGCTCACTGATGAGAGACCAAAGATTCCCGTGCTATAGATTAGGTGAAAGTTGGGTTGTTACTTCCAAACAGAAAGGGCATAATTTGACCAGGGACCTCTTTTTGAAGACGAAAATGTTCCAACATACTCATAACTGAAAAGGGCTATTTGCAACAGAATCCCTTCCCATCCTTTCCTTCCCCATCTCCCTCCCCTAAAGCTTTAAGTAACAGTTAACAGATGCAAAAAAATAAAAATAAATAAAAATTTTAAAAATAACCCTCAAGGGACTATGTGAACCTCAAAACAAACAAACAAACAAACAAACAAACAAAAAACCCTCCTGAATATTGGAAATATTCGAGAAATCCTTTGCCTTTTATTGTAAGAAATAAAGGATCTGTGAAGGCCAGATTCTCCATGGAGACTGAGAATAAGATTAGGCCTAAGGCCAGCTGAGAAAAAAAATGGTACTGTCAAGGGCCATTCTATTTGATATGAATGATTTCTAAAGTGCTCGTAATTTCTTAGTTTTTCCTTCCGAAACGGGTGAAGTAATGACTGGCGTTCTTAAACGTATGTTATTCTCCGGAGTCAGTATCTCCCTCTCAGGAGAAAGAAAGGCCCAGAACTGCTGTGGCAGGAGTTCTCAAACTTGTTTTGGAATGAGGTATTATTGAGTGGAGGTAGTGGGGCCCTCACATGACAGTGACCTGCAAAGGGGAGACAGAAGGGGCAGGAGGGGAAGAAGACAGAGAGGACAGATTGTAGGCTAGGAGGGAAAGCGGCTTGCTTGGAGTTATGTCTGTGTCAGAAGTAAAAACATGTATTAAATTCAAAGTGTTTTCCTTCCTTACCATCTCACCTTTCCTTGTCTCTACTGGACCTTATCACTGCTGGGCCTGGAGGTGAGCACTGATGGGAATTGAAAGAGAATAGATCATACCATGTGGATAAAAAGCCAACAGAGTCCCCAGACAAGGCCTGGAGGCAGGGCAGTGAGGAGAGAGCCATAATCTAGAGCTTTGGTAGTCTGAGCATGGCCAAGAAATATGACTTTGTGAATAGACAAAGAAGAGCTTTAGGGAGTTTTCTTGTGTGTTGTGAGGTATGATTGCCTTTTATTGCTCTCTCAAAAAGGGTTTCCATAAAGATGTATATTAATCACAGGCTGTCACTGTGGCCTTAAGGTATATTTAGTGGCAAAACCAACAGTAGGACTCTGTCTTTCTGAAACTTTTGTTTGCTACTAAAATATTACCGCTTGGGTAATATAAAGAAGTTGGTGCAGCTTCTGCTAAAACTGCATCTGAGAGATGCAGGAGGGGTCGTCAGTTTGACCTCAAGGTATCAAAACCTGATTGCATGTGTGTTAGGGACAGGCAGGGTATAATGAGTGCAGAAGGAGTGCAAAACATTGGTGAAACATGGAGAAAGTACTTACAAACCATCTGTTTCTGAATGCATGTGTATCTAAGTAAAGGCATAGGAAAGCTCTGAAAAGGTATTTGCCAAACTGATCCTAAGAGTCTCCCAGGGAGGGACCCCGGGAGAGGTAATTGAATCATGGAGGCCCATCTTTCCTGTGCTATTCTCATGATAGCGAATAAGTCTCATGAGATCTGATGGGTTTATCACGGGTTTCCACTTTTGCTTCTTCCTCGTTTTCTACTGCTGCCACCATGTAAGAAGTACCTTTCGCCTCCCACCATGATTCTGAGGCCTCCCCAGCCGTGTGGAACTGTAAGTTCAATTAAACCTCTTTTCTTCCTAGCCACGCGTATATGTTTATCAGAGTATGAAAATGGACTAATACATAGTGTTATACAAATATCTTATATCAACGTAGTTGATTGTGTTGTTAAGCTCTTCTGTATTCTTAATCATGGGTGGGGGGAGGGGCTGTAGTTGTTGGGAGGCCTTAAATCTCTAATTAGAATTTTGAATGATCTGTTTCTCTGTTTAGTTCTGACAATTCTTGTATAATGTATTTTGAAACTCTGATTTGGATACATACACTTAAAATTTTATTATTATGAAACATTACCCATTTTCTCTGACAACTTGTCTTGAACTTGTCTTGAACAACTTGTCTCTACTTCGGTCTGATGTTAATAATATAGTAGTTCCAGCATTTATATGCTTACTGTTTGTGTAGTATATTTTTTTCCATCTTTCAATTTAACCTCTTAATGCCTCTATATTTAAACTGTCTCTGTTCTAGACACCACATTGTTGAATGTTTTGTTACCTATTGCTATAACAAACTACCCCAAATCTTAGAGGCTAAAATAACAACCATTTTATCTCTTTGAGTCAAGAATTTGAGCAGGACTTGGCTAGGCAGTTCTGGATTATTCACTTGGCTGTATTCATCTTAAACTGAGCTAGAAGGTCCAAAAAACTCTCACTTTACTTGACTGGTGTTTCCACGTTTCTCCAAGTGGCTGGGTCGGGTTTCCTCATAATGTGTCCTCAGGGTATCTGAATTTTTTACATGATAGCTGGCTTCTAAGAGGGACTGCCATACAAAATTAGCCAGGCGTGGTGGTGAACACCTGTAATCCCAGCTACTCTGGAGGCTGAGGCAGGAGAATCGCTTGAACCTGGGTGGCAGAGGTTGCAGTGAGCTGAGATCATGCCATTGCACTCCAGTCTGGGCAACAAGAGTGAAACTCTGTTCAAAAAGAAAAGAAAAGAAAAAGAAAAAAGAGGGATGGGATGTCATCAAAACAGTTATTCTAAGTTGATGTGTTTCCTTTTTTTTCCCTTGTAAACAGAAACTTAATTTTCCTTTCAGTTGATTTATTTTCGGGTGTGATATACTTTAGGGGAGGATGTGCTCTTCTCTATCCCCAGAGGATGGATATAGATTAAGGATTCAGTCATGATTATCTATTCCTTTAGCTAGCGATTAGTTTAGAAACAGGCCTATAACACAACTCTGGATGAAGCTTGAGGGAAAGTAAGAAAATGGGCTTTTGGGGAAGTGTTCCTTACATCTTAAAAAGGGACACAACAGAGAAATGTACTCTTTTCCTGCTGCTAAGTATTATTATCTATGTTGAACACCAGGAACTGTGTGGCCAGATTGCTAACATGATGGAAGAGAGCATAACAGGACAAGTGAACATGCTGAGATAGCCAGTGAGAAATATGGAAGACACCTGGGTCCTCGATGATGTTGCTGAGATACTGCATCAATCAACCATGGAACCACAAGATCTCTCACCTGCTTTGTGAAGTAATACAGAGCAGTCCTCTTTTACCTGCAGCTGAAAGCATTCTAAAAGATACAAGAGGAAGACATTAAATGTGAAGGTGAAACTGGGTCCAGAGTTATTAATCTTCTATTAATAAATACTATAATTTTATGAGTAGTTATTAGAGGGAATGTGTTTAATACATTTAAATCTTTAGTGCATGTTACAAAGCACAACAAAACACATACTCTGAGTTTAAATTTTGACTTTACACATCAAGTTAAAAACCAAAGAAACAAAATTGTTTTTCTCTTCCAAATGGCATCATTACTATGGAACTGCTGCTGGCAACAGACCTGACATTGCACTGGGCAGGAGGCAGAAATCAGGTTATCATGAAAGAGTATCTTGAAGTTAAAAGTATGGTGACTAATGGCCTGGCACGGTGGCTCATGCCTGTAATCTCAGCACTTTGGGAGGCTGAGGCAACCAAATCACCTGAGGTCAGGAGTTCAAGACCAGCCTGACCAACATGGAGAAACCCCATTCCTACTAAAAATATATAAAATTATCTTGGCATGGTGGCACATGCCTGTAATCCCAGCTACTCAGGAGGCTGAGGCAGGAGAATCGCTTGAACCTGGGAGGTGGAGGTTGCAGTGAGCCGAGATTGAGCCATTGCACGTAAGCCTGGATAACAAGAGTGGAACTCTGTCTCACAAAAAAAAAAAAAAAAAAAAAAAAATTATAGTGTCTAATATAGAATCTTTCAGCATTTCAATCAAATTATAGATTTGGGTTTAAAAATCTGTAACTCATTGTAAAGATAGAATACAGACAAAAAAAAAAAAAAAAACCTAAAAGAAGCTCCAAATGACTAGACCTTAGTCCAGTGCTGTTACAACTATCACATCTAATGCTGTGCCTTAATCACAAATATTTCTATTTGTTGACAGTCATATGGCTATGATGGCTTTAACATTAATAAGAGGCATAATAGGTATTCAGGTTAGTGCACCCGTTCTTTGGCTTTTACAGAAAAGTAATTACTAAGGTATCAGGCCCGGTGTATGATTCTGCCCACTTTTAATCTTGCCTTGCCAAGTAAAGCTATTAATCTATTATCATCATTATTTATAAAAGAAAATGTTTAACATCTCAAAAGACTTGGATTTTGTGTTTGTGTGTGTGTGTGTGTGTGTGTGTGACAGAATTTTGCTCTTGTCACCCAGGCTGGAGTGCAGTGGCACAGTTTTGGCTCACTGCAACCCCTGCTTCCCAAATTCAAGCGATTCTCCCACCTCAGCCTCCTGAGTAGCTGGGACTACAGGGGCCCACCACCACACCCAGCTAATTTTTGTATTTTTAGTAGAGATGGGGTTTCACCATGTTGGTCAGGCTGGTCTCGAATGCCTGACCTCAGGTGATCCGCCTGCCTCAGCCTCCCAAAGTGCTGGGATTACAGGCATGAGCCATCATGCCTGGCCAATCTTGGACTTTTAAAAAGATTAAATTTTGCTTTATAAAATCACCTTAACTTCATTTTGTTCATATATTTATATTTACCACAGACAGGTGAAGCTTCTTCATGGAATGGCATGAGCCTGCACATGGAAAACACCGATTTCAATTATTTCCTCCCGAATCTATTATACACTGGAAAATGTTTACCTTTATCTTTCTATACTTAAAAATAGCTTTTTTGCTCCTTTATTCAATGGTTATTTATTGTATTTGTGACATGCGAGGCCTCATGAAAACCACTCTAGAGAATCCCAAAACATGTAAGACCTCACCCCTGACCTTTGACCTATTGATGCCTTGGCTGGGCCATAAGACACCTCACACAACATCAGGCAAATTTTATGTTCTCTGCATCAAGTCTTTTTTATTTATTAAAGTCCAAATGCCGTTTTTTCTTTTAGGTCTAACCTATTCTTTTGGGTCTCAACCTCAACCTTGGGTGTCTTTACTAATAGGTAGCCAAACAGTTGGCGAGGTTGATTTTGATAGTGCTAGGAAACCAGAGGTGTAGTGTTTTAAGAGGCAATGCTAATCAAAGCCAGAGAGGGGCCACAACAGGAGAGTGTGAAGATGGCAACATCCTGTGAACAGGAGTCCAGTGACACATAGACTCATGTCCTCCGGGGTCTGTTCTTTCTGGCCCCTTACTGAGACTTCTAGCCCTCTTTGAGCAAATGAAATGGATGAGAAGCATCCCTGTTATTTCTGTGTTCTCTGATTTGTCTAGCCCTCAGAACTCTGTTCTAAGAATGTCTGAATTTGATCAGGATGGTAAAATGATTATGTTCTCACTACAGGTGAATTGTGAACTAAATATATCAGTTTGCCAGCTAAGATCAATAGCTTTGCTTTTTTCTTTTAACCAAGTTCCCTTTGGCAGAGGCCATTAAGGGAAATCCTATCTATCATAATTCAGCATAGAGTACAGAATTTCCTAGACTTGTCTACTAGGCAAAATTAGCTCCAGCCCATTGCTAATTTGATGCAAGAGAAAAATGCTCTTGTTTCTAAAAAACACACTAAGCAATGTTTGAGGATTTTTAAATGATCAAGTAAGGAGAGAATTGTTTAAAAACAAAACTAAATAGTGATTTCCTGCAACACATGTTTAAGGCATCTCTACATTATTTTCAAGCCTTTCTTTTTACTACAAACAAATCAACACAGGCAAGTCGAAGAAGCCTACAGTTCTATCACAATTTCACACATCAAGGCTCTTGGAGAGCCTATATATTTTGGTTTCCTCCCAGCTTTTTTTTTCCCCTGTGAGCTTGTTTTATACTAAATAAACATTTTAAACATTTTCCTCCAAAGTGCTTCTCCACAGATATCTTTCCTAAATAGTATATTATGTCCCAGTTCGGCTAATTGGTAGCGCTACCTTCCACTTTATTTAACTCGCAAACCTTGGCGTTGAAACCCTGATGGACTAATCGGGGTCATTTAAAGCCCATCTAAGAAATGGGCTTCCTCTTACATATGCTCAGTGAGATTTTGGAGCACTGTTGTCAGGAAATACAAGCAATCCCTGAAACTTTTTCCCCCTGGGTTATCAGAGTCCGAGACAATTGATGACATTACATCGGTCGTTCATTTTAGATTCGTAGAGCCCACAAAAATCAATAGTTTTCCATTATCAGGTCCAGCTGGGTCACTAGTCTGTCAATGAGCTGTTACAATTGCTGTACAGGGGTGAGCCTGACCAGTCAATTGCTGCTGACAAGAGGAAAACATGCTGACAGCCACGGGAACAAGTCAGAACACAGATTTGCACTTCAGTTTGCCATCCAAAGAGACTCAGAGCAAGGCCATTTTCAAGACACAGGGCATACTCCCTGGGAGGTTGGGGTAGGGGGTGTGGAGTGGCGGCGGGTGTGGAGGGACGACTACCACCATCGGGTTTTGTAGCACAAGTGCCTAAGGGTCTGTCCTGGCTCCAGCCAACCATCTCTTGTAGAGATATTTGTAGTTACTGCCTTTGTTAGTAAAAGGGCATGTACCAGCCAGAATTGTCCCTAAGCATACCACATTGAACCACGGCAAGATTAGGAGGAAGGAACCCAACCAAATTTTACTACCACTGACCCAGATGAAACTATATAAAACTTGAGAAATATAAAAACTTAAAAAGGAAGAAAATGGGCCAGAGGCACCAAAAATCTGAACAAATGGCTAAACATGTTGCAAGTAAGTACTGACTGAGGACGGGAGGTCCTCTGGTGTTGGTACATAGGCTGTCCCCTTGTTGCCTCATTATTTATAACATTGTCTATTTGATCTCAACATGACATATTTAACCAAACTGAGGATTCCTGATTGGTGACTGACCCACAGCTAACTGTTTGATGCAGTGGGCAGCCAGAGGAACAGAGGACTAGTCTTCCCTGCCTACAACCAAGAAGTAAGAGTATGGAGTGGTGAGCTTGAGCAAGTATATTAACTGCCCTATATTAACATGGAGACATGCTTGCCTCACCTGTGTTACAAGGTGGTCATGAGATTAAAAATGAGATCAGTTGGCTGGGTGTGCTGGCTTGTGCCTGTAATCCTAGCACTTTGGGAGGCCAAGGCAGGGAGATCACCTGAGGTCAGGAGTTTGAGACCAGCCTGGCCAACATGGCAAAACCCCATCTCTACAAAAAATACAAAATTAGCTGGGCGTGGTGGTGCATGCCTGTAATCCCAGCTACTCGGGAGGCTGAGGCAGGAGAATTGCTTGAACTGGGAGGCAGAGGTTGCAGTGAGCCGAGATCGTGCAACTGCACTCTAGCCTGGGCAATAAGAGCAAAACTCCATCTCAAGAAAAAAAAAAAGAGAGGGATTAATTGAGATGAGAGAAAGCTGAGATTAACTGAGATGAGAATAAGCTCTGTCCAAGTAAAGGCTTCTCTGTGAGTGTTCGTCAGTGTGTATTTGCGTGTCTCTTGCTCTGTGGAAGCTACCCATACAGCAAGAAGTCTGGAAGCAACTGAAAGAAGTCCTGCTCCAGAATAATTCATTTTTGGTTTAGACTAAATGTTGTCCTTCCTTAGCTGAATACATGAATAATCTCTAAAGACCACCATGAATGAAAGCCAGAACTTAGAGGACAGCTCAGGAGTCTTATTGGGTTTTGTGGCTCTCCTTACTCCATAGAGAAGATTACTTAGATGCTAGCAAGGTGGATACACACTGTCTGGAGCTTCCAAAGCATCCTGAATTTGTGCAGTGCTCTGGTCTTCTCACCCTGGTTCGATTTCAGACATCAAACTAAAGAGCTCAAAAGATAAATATTTTGAATTTATTTCAATATTATGATTTGTAATGTTCCACTTTTATTAACATCTTTCAAGTATTAAATTGTAGCCTTTTCCCCCCTCAATGCCTCCAGTCTTGGATTTGAATCTTTTGGAAGTCAACATTCACTTGTATTCCATCATCAAAGCTGGTAATCAACTATGTTACTGGGAGCCAACTAGCTAGGGCTTTTCTTCTTCTTTTTTTAATGCTACCAAAAAAAATTATTTTTTATATGAGTTTAAAAAAAGTAGTTTTAACATGAGCAAATTTGCTAGTAATTAGATGAACCAGTCTTATGTCTTCCAGCACTTGGAAGCATGAAATTCACCAGAACTCTCAAAGCATTAATTAAAAAGAATTTATGTTTTTTTAATAAAATGCTTCATGTTTTAGCTCCTTTATTCTTCCACCAAATGTGATTATGTGGGGGCTGAAGGGAATTCAGGTTAATATGTTGACACACTTAACAATGCAGGGTCATGTTGCACAATACGCTTCACTGGCTTGGTTCAGTCCACCCCCTGACAGGGCCTAATCATCCCCTGCCCTAAAGGCAGAGGGAAAGAGAGGATTTTAATTACTGCTCTGTATGCAAGTTTGCCAGCATTAAATTGAGACATAATTAGGCCTCTGAATTTTAATAATTGTCCTAGCTAATTGGGCAGACAAGTACGTTATACAGCATGCCATGATTAGATAATTAGTATTTCCAAATGACAAAATTGGGCTCTTGATTACAAATTCTACATGAAGGGGGGAAAAAGGTAGCAAGCAAATCTTTACAAGTCTATTAAGGGAGAGTTTAGCGATGTTGGTAATTTAAAGTCCATTAGGAAGCAACATTTCACTCTCAAAGCTGGATGTCGGAGACAAGGACCTCTGGTCTCCTCTGGCTCCCCCTCAGGGTGCTCTGTTTTCTCTGGGGTCTGCTGTATCCACCTTCCCCCCTCAACCCCAAGCTTAGCAGCCATCATTGACTTTGGATGAGGTCTGTTTCACTAGATGGCAGGTGGTAACTCTGAAAAAGAAATCACGAAGTGTAGGAAGGATAGAACAGAGAAAAAGTAATCTACCAAGGTGGGAGGGGCTGTATAAGTACCCAATGTGGCTTTCTCTTGCAAACAGCTGATCTTTCAATTTTCTCCCAGAATTTACCATTCTCATTGTATTATCAGCTCCACTAAAATCTTTTTGGTGGGAAAAATGTCTTAAATCAAAATCTTAAATTTCTGAAGTATATTATTGGGGTGAAGAATGTGGGCATTGGAGACCGACTTGGATTTGAAGTCATCACTCACTAGGAGGGTGGTCTTGCATAAATTACTTAATCTTTCCAAGTCTCAGTTTTCTCTTTGCCAAAATAAAGAACCTTCTTAATAAGATTGTTGAAAGAATTAAATAATACACATACAGATGGCCCCCAATTTAGAATGGTTTGACTTAGAATTTCTCTACAACTTTGCAATGGTACAAAAGTTCCTTGATTTATGATGGGGTTATGTTCAAATAACCCCATCATAAATTGAAAATATTGTAAGTCAAAAATATACTTGCAACTTAAGATATTTTTAATCTACAATAGGTTTATCAGGACAATCCCATCATAAATTAAGGTGCACCTGTAGTTTAAAGCTCAGTGCCTGGCATGGAGTAAATGCTCAATAAATATTAGCTGTTAAATGCAAATTAAATCAATAACATTGGAAGGCACAAGGTGAAGGTGCTGGGTCTGGCTCTTTGCTATGCCAGTCCTCAGATGAAGCAAGGAACCCTATTCACATTGCTTTCTGACAGAGGAATGTGATACTTCATTTATGCTGGGAGGGTAGGGGTGGAAGCCCAATGGCAACAGCTGCCTCTACAGCTCAAATGCACAACCAGATTTCCTTTCTCCCCATTCTTCAAGGGTTGGCATTGCAGACAAGCCCTCCCATGCAAAAGTCATGGGGGCACTTAACCTAAGAAGAATGTGGTATAAATTCTGCATCTTGCCTTCACACCTTGTGACTTACTCTGCATGAATGTCACTTTATTACCACAGAGGCATAATTCTAGCTGCTAATTTTTTTTCACAATCAATAATCAGTAGGTTAGGCTCTAAACCTATGTTTTTCAAGCAAAAAGGGTATCAATCGATGCAAACTAGAACCCTTATAAAAAATGATTGAGATGGTTCACGGATGACTATCTGATGATGAAAGTTTGTAAGAGGAAAAACTCAGAAGTTCCAGATGTATATTCCTGACCACTGAGGATGACTATAAATAAGGAAAACAACGATGTCTCCATGGCCTGGTCCAGTCAAAATAGCTACCAGACTGAATGAGCCTTTTGTTTTTTGAGAGAGCCTCACTCTGTCGCCCAGGCTGGAGCGCAGTGCAGTGGTATTATCTCGGCTCACTGCAATCTCCACCTCCACGGTTCAAGAGATTGTCCTGCCCCAGCCGCACTAATATCTGGGATCACACCACACCCGGCTAATTTTTTGTATTTTTAGTAGAGACAGAGATGGGGTTTCACCATGTTGGCCAGGCTGGTCTTGAACTCCTGACCTCAAGTGATTCACGTGCCTTGGCCTTCCAAAGTGCTGATTACAGACGTGAGCCATGGCGCCTGGCCTAAACTGGCACTTCTTATTACTTTCTTAGAACTTTGGGCTATCTCGTTTATGAATGATGGAAGAGTTCTGCTGGGATTTCAATTCAGAAAGCAGGGTTCTTTCTGTGGGTAAACATATCACCCAGACATAATTTCTACCGAATATCATCACTTAAATAGAGAAGAGGTCAACACCTTGAGACCCAAAGAAGAAGGAAAAAGACTTAGGATTAAGTGTAGGATGCAAACATTCTATTAGAAGCTTCAAAGCAAAGAGTAAGCTATTATACTCCTGGAAAAGAGAGAAGACAGAGAAAGATGGAGGGAGCGGCCCTTACGCCTGATTTGTGTTTACACAATAAGGAAACCTCTCCTCTGGGGTCTCTCTGTAGTTCGCAGGGACCACGCTCGCTGAGGCGCGCTGGTGAAAAGTGTCCGTCGGGAGCTCCAGCCCTCCCTGCACTTTCCAGGTGCCAAGACAAAACATCACTGAGTGGGGAGAGAACTGTCATGAAGATTCTTTCCCCGCCACACAATGCTGAGCTTCTCTCCTTCTCTTTTTGAAGAAGTACGTTTATGACTGATCGCTCAACACCTTGTTGGTTCTGATTGCAGAAAACACACCTTATAAATATATGATAACCATCCTGTAATAGAGAGTGTGACAATTTACTTCACAGTGTGTTTCGGGCTGCTAATTGATCGTTTCAGTCCAGGGACGATTTGGAATAAATTATAGCCATCAAAAGGATATCACAGCTCATTTTGGTGGAAGGGTTTCCACGTCGCTTCGCGTTCATCTCCCGGAGAGAGCAGATTGCACCCGGCGGCCGTTGAGGAGGGGAGGGAGGGGCAGGGGAAAAGGAGGCCAGTGGGGCGGGGCGGGGCCGGGGGCGGGGCGGTGTCCCCCGCGGCGGGTGCAGGTCCGCGGCCGGACGGTAGAGGCCTCCCTTCCGAGGACGTGGCGCCGGGGCGCGCGCGGGTCTGCGGGCTGGGGCTCCGCTTCCCGGCGCGAGCCCGCGCGTGGTTCTTAGCGAAGTCCCCGCGCGGCGGGGCTCAGCGTGAGTATTCTCCGCCCGCTGTCCTCCCCTTCAGGCGGCAGAGTCCGTTTATTTGAGGTGAGAGTCTCCCTCGGGCAGAGGGCCCTGCTTGGGGCGGGTGTGCTCGCGTGCCCGGGGTCGCACCTCTTGCCCGAGGCTTCCCCTCAGTGGGGCTGCTCCGCCGGGCAGACGCGGTGACCCAGATCGCTGCGTTCTGCGCTCCTGGAGCCGAGGGTAGCGAGGCGTGGGGGCGCCGTGGCCCCGTTGGGGGTTTTGTGTGCTCTTGGGGCTCGTGGCTCGGGTAGCTCTGGTTCCCACGCTGCAGTCGGGGAGGAGCTAGTGGAGAGACCCAGTCTGGAGGGAGTTGTGCCCGCTGCAAACCCCAGGAGAGGGCGTGGAGAGGGGTCGGCCTGGTAGGTCGGCGCAGCGAGGCGATGCCTGGGTCGCCCGGGCGCGGGGTCGCGAGGGCAGCGGGTGACGCGCTGTGGAGCGCGGCGAGAACGACGCCCCTGACCCCGGAGTGCTCGCCAAGGCTACGCCAAGGTGGCTGGACCCTGCCCCTCCCCGCAGCCGGCCTGGGCTCCAGCCTACCTCAGTGACGGCCCCTGGCTTCGATTTCAGTTTCTTGCAAAAGTGTGTGCCATTGTGTGGTGGTCGTGGAGGAGGGAGACCCGGGAGACTGTCTATCGCTGGATGGAATTGGAATTTGAAGAAAAAAATGCCCCTACTCTTGTTGCGAGTTCTTGCCTATCTGGCCACCTCCTTCCCGCCCACGAGACCTCCAGCTTTCATTCTCTTCCTAAATTAAAGCCTGATGACTGAGGCCCTTCACGCGTAGTAGCCCCCATCCCCGGTGCCCAAAGCCGGCCCTCGAAGGGCGTTCTTAGCTTTTTAGTCTCTGTCGCGCTAATACGTGATGTCAGTCCAGGGCAGGGATGGTTCCATGCAGGCAATTTTGACATCAGTCATCATACCAAGCTATTAGGAAGTGTGATATCAGTGCGTTCTGGAAGGACGGATAATATATCAACCAATTATTGGCACCGTATCTTACAAGGAAACATCTGAGGCTATCAGTAAGAGGCATTTTAATTCACACACTAAAAATATTTTATGTTTAGTTAACATCGCGCAAATGTTGAAAGAGGTAGTAGCATTTATCATTTTGTAGGTATTTATCAATGTACTCAAAAAAGTTCCTATAGGAAGGAGGAGGGTTTTGTCTTATTTCCATTCTGTCATGAACTGAGGAACAGAGATATTATGTAACCAAATAGTACAAGTAAGTTAGTGAGAGAGCTCTATTTAAGAGACCAAACATTTTCTAAAACTGGAACAACTGGAAAAATTAAGTCCAAATTTAAGCGGATGCTTTAGGCTTAACATTATATGATAGCCAGAAGTTGTATTTACATGGACCAAATACTTTGGGAGGCTAATCTGTGGGAGTTAATTTTACAATGAACTCCATATGTGTTGGCCCAAGATACGGTTTTCTTTTCCTCCATCCATCCATTTAGTAAGTATTTATTCATTATCTATTACAGATCCTCCACTTCACTTTGACATTGAATATGATCCCTACGGACATTTAATAAGTCATTGCTGAAATGTAACTAAAATATGTATATTTTCTCCTGCCTCCAAGAAACTCAAGGAACTGTGGCCTTTCCTTTATACAAATGGAAAATTGTATTGATTACCTTTAAATAGACAGTCAAGGGAAGAAAATAAATTAGGAATCAGAAAGTTTTCTCCAGCTTGTGCCATATTCACAGTACCACACAGTACCATGGGTGTTTTTTTTTTCTCCTTAAATCTCATTAAACAAAATTTAAAGGACATACATGATTGAAAGGGATATTCTTTTAATTACTTTAGAATGCAGAATAATCCTTAAAAGGTCTTGCTCCTTATTTGGTATACTGGACAGGCTGGTTTTATTTGAGTTGAAAGCACCATATTTCTAGTTAAAACCAAGAGCACGTACAGTATCTTTTCTCCCCCAATCTTAAGTCAGAATTGTCTACAATTAAGTAAACAAAATGCATCCCAAGTAGTCATACATACACATGGTTAAAATTAATTGGTTTAAAAAATATAAAAACATACTCAATATGTTCATCTCAGTTATAGTTTTAATTTTTCTTAGATAATGCTTGAAATTATTTAAAACAATATCTAGATCCTTAAATGTTAAAACATTTTTTGTGAAATTTGCAAGATGCACCTAAAGGATGTAACATTTTTTGAAGTACAATATGTTAGGAATAATTTTGTCCCTAACTCTAATATCGTGCTAGAGGGCTGAAACTGTATAACCAAGATCTGACTAATGTCTGCGTATTAACAACTACACCAGAACTTACACAAACATTTTAGTGTGTTCTCATTTATCTAGTCATCTTGGAAGGCTGTCACTTATTGTGTAAGTGCTTCCATTACTGCCATTGCTCAAACTGTTTTTGGAGCTCTTCATTGGGCACTGCTTTCAGAACCCACAGCACATCTGATTTAGGAGCCTTGGGGTGGCAAGCCATCTTTCTTTAGCATCCATCAGTGCCCTGAAGAATAAGGTGGGTGATCAAGTCAGGATAATATAATTTGGGGTCAAAACAAGCTGAAAGAAGATTAGATGGCTTCCCTCAGTGACTTTTTAACTAGTTCTAAAGTCATTGTACTAACAAATGGCAACACCATTGGAATTAAGAGTAGCAGCCAAAGAAATGTGCTATACGTTCTCTTTGATTGTCAATGAATTACAAACTTAACAATCATATATATACATGTGTAGTGCATTGGTATGCATGATAAAGAGATGTTACTTCAAAGAGTTATATTGTCAACAGTTTGGTTGATTCTAAATTTTTTGAGTGCATAAATCTGGTATGATTTAGAAAGCTAAGTTCTAGAATATGAAATTAGGTGGGAAACATTCAAGATGCCATGGCTAAAATTAGGGTTGCCCTATATAATTCCGCAGGATTGGCAGTCCACATTTCTTATACTAAAGAATCATACTCATTGTCCGAGTGCTGTGGTTTACGCCTGTAATCCCAGCACTTTGGGAGACCGACGAGGCGGGCGGATCACGAGGTCAGGAGTTCGAGACCAGTCTGACCAACATGGCGAAACCCCGTCTCTGCTAAAAATACAAAAATTAGCTGAGTGTGGTGGTGCATGCCTGTAATCCCAGCTACTCAGGAGGCTGAGGCAGGAGAATCACTTGAACCCAGGAGTCAGAGGTTGTGGTGAGCCAAGATCATGCCACTGCACTCCAGCCTGGGCGACAGAGCGAGACTCCATCTCAAAAAAAAAAAAAAACAAAAAAAAACTCATTTCAGAAATTCTATTTAGTGAGCAAGGCTTTTGACTATAACAAAAAATTTCACCTTCTCTTAGCCTGTAGGTGAGGCCTAACCTGTGAGATAAAACACTTGTCATTTTTAGTAGTTGATTATAAATATATATTATAAAAGTATATTTGTTGTGGAACCACCATATTGTTTTAAGTTAATAATATTCTATCTACTATGCAAAATACAGAATCATGAAACTCCTAGCCCAGTGAATTTAAGCTCTTATTATAATATACAAGTCCAGAATGTGGGAGATGGTATAGAATGTCATCCAAGAAAAAGAGAAAAGAGAGGGAGGGGGAAGAAAGAGGTAAGTCACGCAGCTTTTGAATTATAATTAGTTGTATTCATCTGAGGGAACAACTTACCATTGCTTTCCACAAAACAGCAAACAATGTAAAATTTGAGGAAATAATTCAAATTCAATTCTGACTGAGACTATATGGAAAACCAAGAAAAGCAGAAAGAATGTAATTAGCTGAGTAGGAATTTTCCTAACAGTTCAAGTCTAATACCTTTAGTATTATATAGAGGGCCAAGGGATCATTAGTGATTAGCAAGAATCCAGACCATAATGATCAGGAGAGATCAAGGCCAATGGACAAAGATGAAAGCGCTTTCCTCCTTAAATCCAATGTTGCAAATGCTGATGCTCTTACATAGGGAAGGTCAGCCAGCAGACAAAGAAATAGGGCAGCAAATCCCAAAGCAACAAGTAGTCATTCCCCTCTTTCATTCCAGAGTTAGATTGCATATGGAGATTAGCCAAGATTGAGCTGAGACAAAAAGAATATCCTTATTTCAGCCATGTGTAAAGTCTGGAACTGAGTCCTGTTTCTACTTTGATGAACTTGTGTATTGTCCAGACATTGGGGAAGGGAAAACCTGCTGGGCCCTGGATACCAGGATTATACACCTAATTAAAAGGTCAGTGAACAAGGTGGACAGATCCAATTCTAGATCTTTCCTGGGGAAAGATACTGGACTGCTTGTCCATTAGGTAGACAGAATGACTCTTAAAATTTACATTAGGTGCCAGGCGCAGTGGCTCACGCCTGTAATCCCAGCACTTTGGGAGGCTGAGGCCGGTGGATCACCTGAGGTCGGGAGTTCGAGACCAGTCTGGCCAACATGGTGAAACCCCATCTCTACGAAAAATACAAAAATTAGCTGGGTGTGGTGACACACGTCTGTTATCCTAGCTACACGGGAGGCTGAGATAGGAGAATCACTTGAACCCAGGAGGTGGAGGGTTCAGTGGGCCGAGATCAGGCCACTGCACTCCAGCCTGGGCGACAGAGGAAGACTCCATCTAAAAAAAAAAAATTATGTTAGGAGTACAAGGGAGTATCAGTTATCTAACAAACCATCCATAAATAATAATTGCAGAAAAACAAGTAACAGTGATTTTAGCCTTCCTTTTGAAATGGGTATCCTAACCATCATGACTGGCCATCTTCTTTCGTTTTTGGAGATAGGGTCTCACTCTGTCAACCAGACTGGCAGTGCTGCAGTGAAGTGATCTCATCTGCCTTCCAGACTCAAGCCATCCTCCTACCTTGACCCTCCAAGTAGCTGGGACCACAGGCATGTGCTACCATGCCTGGCTAATTTTTTGTATTTTTGGTAGAGACAGGGTTTTGCCATGTTGTGCAGGCTGATCTTGAACTCCTGAACTCAAGCGATATGTCCGCCCCAGCCTCCCAAAGTGCTGGGATTACAGGCATGAGCCACCACACCATGACATGACTGCCCATCTTCTATAGATTTAAGAGTTCATCCAAATATTTTAAAATTAGAGTCTAAATATTAAATTTTGTCTATGGTGTTTATAGCTTCAGGAGTGGGAACAGGATAGTTCTCTGTGTGGTCCAGGTAGTTGTAATAGTCTGGTGGGTACAGTTTGAAGTCCATCTCTTTCAAAGAGAGAGGTTCCTGTCTTTAGATTACAAAATTCACGTGTTGATCCAGAGTACAGAAAAGGTGGAGAATTGCCATGAGAATTGAGAAGTGGTAGAATGGGTCCTGGACCAGGAGTGGGAACTAGGTTTACAATGTGCCAGTTATGCTTCTTGAGGCAAATTTTAGTTTTTCTCATAGGCAAAATGTATATAATAGTAATATCTACTAGTCTACTTTGTAGGGTAGTTTGTGCCTCATCTCAGATGAAGTCAATTAAACACTTGCTGTGCATGTGCAGGATTTTGTGTGCTACAATGCAGGTTTAATAGGTGAAGGTAACACTTGTAGCCCTGGAGTTGTCCAGATATTTGAACCAAAATATAAAGAAAGATAGAAACCCACTCATGGGAACTTGGGAGAATAGAACAGTTTTAGCATGGGTACTAGAGACAAATGGATAATATAGTCATTATTCCTCCTTTTTCAAATTCATGGGAAGTACCCTGTTGCCATTGCAAGAGATTTTGTTTTTACACTTCCTGAAGACCTGCTGTACATAAAGTTACCTTTAGGATAGCCCCCTTTATACTATCAAGCTCAAATCTACAGCAGTGGCACTGAAAGGACAATCTTTCCTTGTGGAGAAAATTGACCAGACTCCTAGGCCTTGATTATTGTATTCCCAATGGTCTTTCTTTTCTTAGTGATTTCATTAATCCCCATTGCCATGATCATGTCTTAGAGGAGAAGAAGAAGCTGGTTTGAGTTCTACAGATTGCGTTAATAGGTCAGCTATGAACCATTTTTTTTTAAACAATTGTTATTCTTCCCACAGTAGCAATTCATTTCTGTTGAGGACACAGCAGGACCCCTGCCCCCTCCACCACTACCCTGCAGACCATTAAAAGAAATTAACGGTTTAATATTCTCCTTCTTTCCTCTGTGTATTTAAAAGGTACAGAGGATTAAGGGGGAAGGGCAGTTTGCCTCTCTACCTCACAGAAACTCCTGTACATATATAGACAGCATCATTGGCTCCCACCAGCATGAGCCATGGCTCCTGGAGAGGAGGGGCAAGTAGATGTGGGTGTCCTCAGGTGAGTATATACTCATTCTTTCTTCTGTTGAGTTGTAGGATTTCACCTCCTGAAGAGTGAAAACAATGCCCCTTCTCTGAAGTCATGTTAGAGGGATGTTTTCTGGAAGCTTGTTGAGTATCCTCCACACAGGGACACTTCATACGTTCACATTGTGTGAGGCACCATGTATGTGAGCCAGGACAATGCAGTGGCTAAGGAAAAGAGGCGTTTGATTCAGGCAGTATGCGTTTGGATATCAGATCTGCTTATCAGCTTAGTGGATTGGGCAAATTTCTTCATCTTTCTGAGTCTCAGTTTCTTTTTCTGTGAAATGGCAGTAGTAACAGTGCTCACTTCTAAAGATTAGTGTGCATGAGGTGAGTGTATGACAAATGGGAGTTGTAATATTAGGCACTAGAGAGGGAGGAATATAAAGAAATATAAGGCAAATTCCCATCTTCAAGGAGCTTTCAGTCTGGTTGGAAGGGACTAAATAAAAATAAAACTTACAATACAAGGCAGAAAATGGGAGCACCAAGTGAGTGCTGCAGATGGTAAATTCAGCAGTCTGCCAAGGACTAGGATGATGGTTGAAAGGTTTCAAGACAGAGGTGGGAATTTCTCTCTGGATTTGCAGGCTGGACAGGAGTCAGATATATAGAGTGAAACTGAGAATTCATCCCAGGTGGCAAGGGGAAGGAGGGATCAGAACACACAGCACACGTACAGCAGGGGTGAGAGTATACCAGAGTGGAAAGTATACCAGCTTTTGAGCCAGATGTAAGAATTCTAGCGCTGCTGTGAGACCTCAGTTGAACAAGTACCTTAACTTCTTTAGCCTTCTACAGCCTTAAAATGGGCATAATTATCCTCATCTCTTAAATTGAAGGCATTAAATAAGGTAATATTTGTAATGCCTAACATGGTGCCTGGCATCTTCAGTAAAATAAAGACAGTTCTCGTGATGTTTTCAGGGGACAAAGAGAGAGCTGTCTGCCTGAAGAGCTGTCTTGCCTTGTGTAGGCAAGTAGTGGAAAACAAATCAGGAGCAGCTAATTAATGCCTATGGGGAGAGTAGGAAGGAGGCTTGAAGGCCAATTTAAGAAGCTGGGGCTGTTAGAGGCAATCAGAACTACCAAGGCAAAGCAAGAGTTTAGGATAGTTAATCTTAAGGCACTCTGAAAACTGTGTTGGAGGAAGGAGGAAGCTCACTCGTTTATGTGTAAAGTGACCAGGGTCTAGATTAGGATAACGGAAGGATTAGCAGACCTGGGCGATACGGTCTTTTTAAAGTTATTTTATAAAAGCAGTTTAGGGCTCAGGGTGGAGTAGGGGGGAGCTTTTTGTGTTTGTTTTGTTTGTAGACTCCTAGTAGTATTAATCGTCCGGAATAAAACTAGGAGAGACACAACTTTCAAAGAGAGTTCACTCAGTATCCAGGGACAATAAAAGGTGAGAAGTAACTCTGATGCTAAATAAGCCCTAGAATGTGCTTCAACTTATAAAATAGCCCCTTTTAAAAGCCCCTTACCCCTTCCTATTATTAATACAGATTGAGCGTGTCCCAACCACTGGTTTTCAGGAAGACACAAGTACAGATCATTTATCGCTGTATGGAGTTTGCAGTTAGAATTGTAATAGTAAGAGGCATTGAGACAAAGGGTGAAGATGCTGCCAGCAAAATAGTAATGTTGATTATTTTATTTATTTGGTGATAGTGAAATTCTGTTCTCTTCTGGGGTGTAGAAGTGAGTTAATTAAAAAACAAACCTAGGAAATAGTTTGGGATACTAGAAATTAATTTATAATGCCTCCCATTTTCTACCTTTCTCTTTTTTTTCTGTCCTTAGTCGTTTTGTAATGGGATAATACCTGGTAGATAATTGTATTTCTAAAGAAAATCACACTGATTATGTATACGGACACTAGTTTTTAAAATGTTTGGAAATCCTAACTGTGGTAAGCCTTAAACTTATTAAATAGGAAAGGATAACTGACCTACCTCTGATTTCCTGAACTTTGCTGTTCTCTTATTTGGCTGCAAGGGCAACATCGTGCCAATAGCTCTGGGGTGCCTGAATAGTGCATTGCTTCCCTTGGAAGGAAGATGTACACGAAAGAAGATTGTGTGCAGTGGTTGACAAACATAGAAAGAAGATAAGTGACAAAGAAAAAGGTAGGCCCTGCGAGGTTAGAGGCAAAGCCAGCTAGCTTAGTCCTAGTGCTCTGAGCAGGAGCAAGGAGTGTTCATTTCGTCTCCTGAGTTTATTTAAATCATCTGCTGGGTGGGGAAAGGAAAGAAAGCGTGATGTTATAAGGCTGATTAAGATGCAAACATGCAGATTAAATCAGGTTACTGACAGTCCTTTTCACTCCAGCCTAGAAACAGAAGACTGTATAAGAAACCTGATTGAAGGGAAGGAAGGGACAAGAGAAAGCAAAAGACAACTCTTCACGTTTTAATGAAAGAGTTTATGAATATCTGTTGTTTTTGGATTTCTGGTATCCACTGCCACCCTAACAGATCATTCAAACTAACCCCTGGCTGAAAGCCTGGCCAGGGGGTTTGGACCAGTGGCAGATGTCATTGGGAAGAGGGTCTTCAGGGGGCTGCTGGCATTAATTTTGCTGAAGAGACCTCATCAGAGACCAAGCCTCCTCTTGCCTACAGGTGGTGGGCCTTGGAGAGGGCCTCCATGCAGATTTTAGCCTTGTCCCTTCCTCCAACTTCTCTGCCTTCCACTTTTTCGTTGGGACCTCTCTTTCTCTCTTCCCCCTTTTTTCAATTAAATGAATTAATTACCAGGCATTTAACTTTTTGCCAGACTCTTTCATTATGCCCAGAGTTGTTGCTGAGTGGCAAAGGGAAGTAATAACATTCACAGTGAGGGGCAAATCCTGTTAATGAACAAATTAAAGTTCAAACAGCGATTCAAGTTCACAACCTCTCTGTGGCTCTTCTCTTTAATAAGAGTTATACATGTTACTTTCCTCGCTCTTTTCTCCCTTTTATTACTTTTTAAGCTTTTCATCAACACTGCCGGGGCATATTTGAGGCTCCCAACCTTTCAGCCCTTACAAGGACTCGAGCAGTTATAATCCCGTCTTAATTTGGCAACTTTTGTAAAACACATAAAGGGCCCAGGGTCACCTTTGGTCGCCAGGGCCCTGGGTGACCCTATAGCTTCCACCTCCTGCCAGGGCTGTGTGGGCCGCTCTTCTCGGTATTCATCCCCCTGTAGCAGTCAGGATCAGAAGATTCACCTTCGTGCCCCTGACACAGCCAGGCAGAACCTGTCCACCAGTGAAGTGTTCGAGCCCTTTCTTCTCTCGGTCCCCTCTCCAACAGTCCTTTCTACCCTTCAGCCGTGAGGGGAAGGGGACGCTATGGGGAGGGAGGAGCCTACCGACTAAAAGCTGGGAATCTTTAAGGGGAAACAGGTTTGAGGTCGGACCTCTGCACAACCTGCTCTTCCACGACTGCTACCGAGTGCTGCTCGCCTCGCTGAGGTCGAGGCACCATGCTGTTCCGCTGTTCTGAGTACAGCCCTCCTTAGGACCCTGACGCGAGCGGAGTGCGGGCCTGGCAGGAAGAGCCCAGGAGGGGTCCAGTCCCCACCTACTTCTCTCCCCCTCTCTCCTTCTCTCTCTCTCTCTCTCTTTTTCTTTTTTTGTACTGTGGATTGCGTGGGGGTCTTTTCCACCTCCGCGCTGGCTTCTCACCACCATCCCCCGAGCATGGCTAGATATCATCACCATGACAACTGCAACCTATGAGCATACACATAATAGAGATGAAATAGACAAAAGATTAGCATGCCATGAAAAGTACAATAAGTTTCTTATTTAGCATTTAGATAACTGTCTTTCCTTCGGAGCAAGCTTCAAAGTTGAAGCCAGTTTAGACCAAGAGGATTAATTCTTTCTCCCACATGCTTCATTGAATCTCTCATTACCAAACTTTGTCTGTATTGATGTAAGATTTGATTGAAGATTAGAGCATTTAGCAAATCTTGCTTTTCTGCATGTATCAGGTCCTTTCAAGCACGGATCTCGGTGCCCAGTGGTCAATACCCTTACTTTTATCCAGTGTCTGCTTCATTTAAACTTAATCAACTCCATCAATGAACTGGAACAGGGAAACGTCCCTGCGGTAAGAATGTTGTGCTTTTGTGGGATAATTCTTTGCTCTTTCCCGATCTGTTGGCGTTAAACCTAAAATTGCACTATGATGAACTTTTTTTTTAATCAATATGATAATGACAATTGGGTCTGAAAGCTCTGATAGGACTTGGAGTAGAGCGGGATCTGGCCCCCATTACCAAAATAACTTCTTGTTCTGCGATAGTCAGACTCCTTTTGTGTGGCTTTAATATCTTTTCTTCCCTGACATTGAATATTGTTCAAGCTGGAAAATGATGCATCTTTGTAGGGGAGGCTCGTATGTCACAGCCAGAAAGTGAAGCAGACCGATTGGTTGTGTGAATTATCTGACTTGCTGCAGTGAATTATTTGCACTGTTTCCCTACCTAGTCAACAAGTTCCTGAGGTATAGTAGAGATCAATCAAAACTGACAGCCTGCGTGTGAAGGCTTTACTGTGTAAATCTGGCGCACTCATCCTGGCCATGCCGGCCCTGGCATCTGTATATCATTTTTATACTGCTACCAGTAGAGCAATTTCAAAAGTATTTGCAAGGAAAATGCGTGTCCCCATCTGTTCCTGGAAGCATAAATGTGCCACCTTCAGAGGGTTTTCACTGGTAATCATATCTTTAATGATCAACAGACTAGTGATATATACCTTTCCATAAAATGGGGTTTTCTTCACTTTATTGTGATTGGCTAGAATAAATAGCTTTTCCATATGTTAGGGAGATAAAATATAAGATTAGCAGAGGTCGTTTGTTGGATAGTAAACAAAAGAAACAATTCATTCCAAATAATCTTTGAAAAGAAGCAACAACAAAATTAAGTTGCAATCACAGAGTATCTGAGGCCCCAACATTAGAAAACAGACCTCGTTCCTCCTTGGAAAAAGAGCCGTTTAAGAGCAGAAACTCAATAATCTTCTAGGGGACTCTGGTGACTTATTCTTGGAGTCAGAGGGAGAGGGCCAGGATAGGGGAAGGAGAGACTGGAATAATACTGTTCGTTCAACTTCTGTTGTAGGATTGTATTTCCTTTCTCTTATCTTAGGTGCTATTTGGCCACCTCCACTGCAGCACCCTGGGTAAATTGGTAGGTGGTATGCTCAGAAAGCAGGAAAATACCACTCTGCTGAATTTCTCTTTAGGCCTTTCAAGGAGCTGGGGATTGTTCACATACTTTAAAATAAAGGTTAACTTCCCCAAGCTAGAGATTTCTCTTCTCCCATAGAAAAAGAAGATGTCGGAGGGCAGGGCAAAGTTCCCAGCTTTATATGAAATTCCAAAACCTAGGGATAGAGGCCTTAAGCGGTAGCCAAAACTTGCGAGAGAAACCCCAGGAAATGTTCTTAGTCATCGAATCTCACCTGTATGGGTTACAGCCTGCAGATACAATCAATCCCTGACCACTATCCCCGCTCCTCCCACAAACCCACGTTCAGCACCAGGATCCCTTTTGCTCAGATGGAGCCACTTTCAGTTTTTTTTTTTTTTTTTTTGGAAACATGGTCTCGCTCTGTGGCCCAGGCTGGAGTGAACTGGCAGGATATCGGCTCACTGCAACCTCCATATCCCAGGTTCATGGGATTCTCATGCCTCAGCCTCCTGAACAGCTGGGATTACAGTTGCCCACCTCAACACCCAGCAAATTTTTGTATTTTTAGTAGAGACTGGGTTTCACTATGTTGGACAGGCTGGTGTTGAACTCCTGACCTCAAGTGATCTGCCCACCTCAGCCTCCCAATGTGCTGGAATTAACAGATGTGAGCCATCATGCCCAGCCTGCTGAACCATCTTGGTGAAATTTGGAAGCTGCTCCTTCAAGATTCAGGGCCCAGAGGTTTGGAGGCAGTGACTGCTTGCTTAGGAGACTACAGTTCTATTTTGTTTCCAGAGTCAGGACAGAACTTCCCATTCCATAAAGGACTGATATTAGTTGCAGGTCACCAGAATCTGAATGATGCCCTGAGCCTTTGTGCTCTCTGGAAAATAGGTGTGAGCTTTGTGGACCTGCTCCCTACTGTCAGGACTTGAGAAGGAGCTGGGGGAAGCTCTCTCTAAACATTGGGAACAGACCCTGTGAGTAGGTTGCAGTTCCTCTGGTTCTGCATTCTTTCCTGTTGTCTCTTGTTATGTATCTGTTATGTATTGATTATCTCCCCACCCCTCATCCCCACTACCCCAACCCTTGTTCCACAGAATTCTTTGCTCCACCCAAATGCCTACTGCTCTCGCTGAAGTGGAATGTGTAGCAGAAGCGTGTTAGTTTCAATGTGGGAAATGTGGTCTGTAGGCAGGTCCCAAGCAGAAAGTTTCCATTAGCATCTCAGGCCAAATTTGTGTTAATTTCCTGGCCCTACAGAGAGTTGGGAAAAACTTTTAGGACAGCAGAAAAACAGCTCACCCAAAGTTCATGGTGAGAAAATAAATGGGCAACTAAGGGAAAACTTTTTTCTTCTTAATTTTAGAAACGGAATCTTTTGTTGTTGTTGAGATGGAGTTTTGCTCTTGTTGCCCAGGCTGGAGTGCAGTGGTGCGAGCTTGGCTCACCACAACTTCTGTCCCCCAGGTTCAAGCGATTCTCCTGCCTCAGCCTCCCAAGTAGCTGGGATTACAGGCATGCACCACCATACTCGGTTAATTTTGTATTTTTAGTAGAGACGGGGTTTCACCATTTTGACCAGGCTAGTCTCAAACTCCTGACCTCAGGTGATCCACCTGCTTCTCGGCCTCCCAAAGTGCTGGGATTACAGGCGTGAGACACACCTCACCAGGCCCATAAACAAAATCTTATAGGCTGGGTTGCACATAGGCAGGTATGGACATATAAGGCGAGATTTACAAGTAAATCACACTGACTTGAAACCACATTTCCTGTAATATGCAATTACACTAAAAGAAAGTCACATTTGTGTTTTCCACGTTGTGATGTGATGCACTGCAGGTCTTCAGTGAATTCGCTTGCCACAAGGAAATTCTGGCATGTGTTGTAGGTGAAATGTGATGTGTACTCATTTTTTTAAATTGAGTTTATATGTCTTTAAATTTGATACACACATTTTGTATTGAATTTCTATGTTCATTATTTTAATAAAGTGAAAGGAAGTAAAAACCTCACCACTGGTTTTGTGTAGGAGAGGTAAATCTGTGACGTTTGCTTCTTCCTTTGTCCAGGAGGATGGGGCTGTCACTACTACAGTTGGGACAGTTTCATACTCCGTGCTCTTGTGCTATGCCAGAGGGTACTGTCTAACCCAGAAGCCTCTGCCAGGAATGTTGCCGTCCACATTGGAGTGGAAGATACCTGCGGAGCTCCTCTGTGGGGCTCAAGTTGGCTGAGGCTCTGAACCACAGAATTGCAGGCAACCAAGGGAGCGCCCCAGGCACCCAGGTTTTCCCAGACCTTAGATCAGAGCCATTTGCAGCACAGAGTTGTGTGCTGTTTCAGAACCACAAACCCTGTACGTATGTCCTTCCACTGCAGAGGTGGAAGTCTTGGCAAAGGTAGGATGAGGATTGAAAATTAAAAAACAAACACACTATGGTCAGGGTGAAAATTACATACATTGACAACACTGTCTCTTTTCCACCACAGTCTCACTGCCACCAAGCAGCCTCACTCCATGCTTATTTCACTGAAAATGAACTTAATCCCAGAAAAGCTATCTGTAGGTAAGAACATAATTCGTTAATCACTTTCATGAAAACAAAACCCCTCTCACCTTAGAAGAAAATATTTAACTTAAGGTAGTTGACTAAAGTGCTAATTTGCAATACTACCTCATGATTGTAATATGCATACATATGTAATAGTATTTGTTTTTTAGGTGTCCGTTAACAAGACAGGGATGAGCAAGTATATGGTGTGTGCTGGAAAGAAATTCAGTTTTAAATGATCTTAAGGAAATGGTTTGTTTGGTTAAGAAAAATGAACTCAATTGATAGTTAAGGTGAAATTAACTTGTAAAATTTGGTATCAATTACAACTCTTATGAATAAAATGCCACCTAGATCTTAAAAATGCCAAGGTGTTCAGTTATCAGAAAATTTAAAATTGGGGGTTTGAAGATTTGTTGTTGTTGTTGTTGTTATTGTTCTCCCTCTCACTAAACAGCATTGAAGTAATAGTTTGGGTCACTTCAGGCTTCTACTGGGGGATTTTCCTCTTGTTCCAGAAGGAAGTAGCAGGAAAGCAACTTGTATAATGAACAGCCTCAGTCTAAAGGGTATTATTTCCAGACAGAATTTCTGTAGTCACCCTTGTCTAGGAACACTGTGAAGGGATATGTTTTCATTTTGGGTCAGAACAACTGGGTTAAGCATTATATAAGATCTGGAGAAAACACGGAGTTTTCCTTATGAGGGAGGGTGGAGAAGGAAGGAAGCAAAATTAGTTTACTGCACTACTCCAGGCACCAGTGAGGAAGGGTAGTTTAGATTTCTAGAGGGCACCCTGCCGGCCCATTTTCTAACAGTGAGGGGGCCTGGGGTGAAGGCGAGGCTTGCGGGTAGTTGGTACCAAATCCCGGTCTCTCCCACTTCCGCTCACTCAGCTTTTGCCCGAAGACGAGTATCTTCTTCCTGGACTGCCTTCTCCCACTCCCACCTAGACACCAAGGGGACGCGACAGCGGTTTTGGGACGCTGGTCATGTGAGAGGAGGCGATCCCAGCCCCTCTGGGCGTTCAGGATCCCGGCCTGGGTGCCATCCACCCCGCCACGCCGGGTTTGGGGGCGAAAGCGGAACAAGTCGGTGGGGCTGGCTGGGCCGCGACCTCCGTGGCACCGGGCCGCAGACCTTGCCCGTGCCGGGAGGGCAGCCAGCCCTGCGCGGGGGAGGCGAGTTCCCCCTGCGGCCGTGGACCCCGGAAGGTGATCTCGCTGGAAGACGCGCCCTGCCGGGCCTGGGTGGGTTCCCTTTGCCCTCAAAGCTGGCCTGAGCGCTGGCGGGCCGCTGGCTAACTCTGAGGTAGATAACCGGGAAATGGGTGGAATAGGGACAGGGA
>CAUYLG010034121.1:65000-160000 GCA_963573385.1 Cacajao melanocephalus
CACTCCCTTTAAAACAATTAATAATGAGTGCTGGGATTTGATGTAGAATTGTGTATTTGTAACTGCAGTGGCACTGGTTTTCAACTACCCTGTAACAAGGAAAGCAGTCCTAACCAGCAAAAGAAGCAGACGTGTTTCTGTACAACATCGCAGGCATGTGAAATTGTTCAGATATTGAGATATCAGGAGTGACATAAATTGGAAATTTAACCAAAAATGTTTTCCATCAGTGAACAAAGCCTATTTTAAAGTGCTTCTTGCATTTTCAGATCTTTCTCTTCCTTTTTCCCAAAGTCACATTATAGTTTCTGAGGAGGGACACACTGGGAGAACTAAGCACATATTTAAACAATGAAATTTAAGGTATAAAAATCCTGCATTTGTGACAAATGTGATGTTCACTCTTTTCTTGATTTAAATAGAGCATTCTAAAAATATTATCCCTATAGGGGACACATTTTTATATGCATGTTATTTTTGTTTACGAAGTATGGGCTAGTAAAGAGTGAAAATGATCTTGGCTATTGTACTTATTTATTGATAGAAATAATAGCATCGTCATGTCTGGATTCAAATATCTACTTATCACACAACTTCCATACATTTCAAAGAGAGGACTTGGATTGAATGATAACAGGAGTCTGGGGCTTCCTACATTCCCCTGTGTTTGTGTTCATACAGAATATGCAATATTCTGACTTGGCCATAATCTATAATTCCTGGCTACTATTCTCAGTTGCAACTATAAATTCTAGATTAATGGTTATAATTTTGGTAAGGCATAAATGAAAAGTTATATGTTCATGCATGAAAGGAAGATCATTAAATATTCATTATTACCACTCAAATTAGTTGTCATGCTCTATATAATAGTTATGCATTATCATTTCACTAGTTTGGATTCAGCAATAAGTGAACAGAAATATATAGCTCATAGCACCAGAGGACTTTTTTTTTGTCGGGGAGCAGGGAGAGAAATGATTTTAAAACCCATTTGACATATTTATGCTGACAAATTATTTAAAGGAATTACTGTGTTGTAATAAACATGTTTGTATGTTGGAATAGGATTGTGGCTAAATTTGCTTCTAGCTGTTTAATTATTATGATTGTGAAAAACAGTGCTTCTTCAAGTAGTTCCAAGGAAAAAAATATAAAATATAAAGGTTGAGCTATTTCAGTCTTTTGCAGATATCTAACCTTGCCATGAAAAAATATTTTTCATTTTTCTAAGTAGGCATTGAAATCTTGCTTCTTCAGTGAAGCTAGATTGTATAATTTGTTAGTTTTCTCCATCTGGTAACACATCCTTAAGAAAAAAATGCCAAAAGTAAAACATGAGATGGATTTTTAAATAAATGTTGTAGATAGACAGATATAGAGATTGTGTTTTGTCAATACATTTTGGGAAGATATGAGTAAAAATAAATACAAAGATATTTTAGTGTAAAAACATTTTGCTTTTGTCTTCCACATACCTTGGTATGCCAGTTCAGTTATGTGAAGATATTAGGGCAGCCACATATTTTTTTGGATCACATGTGTGAATCATTCCATACTTCTCAGTAATTTTAAATTGGTTCTTTTCCTGTGGAAAATAACCATAAATTTGATTCTGATCTCATCTTACTTTAGAGCTTTCTGTTTTAAAGAGTCAAATTGTAGCTGATGAACACATTTTGCATTTTTTCACATTGCATCTGGACTCTTCATAACGATGGTTTATTTTATTTTTTCTGCACAGAGGAGAGGAAAAATATATAGGTCCATGAATCAATCTAGATAATGGGGAAGGCTGACTGTAATAAATAATACAGTAACAACCCTAAACTAATGAGCTGTTGCTAAGGTACATTTCATAGGCTTATCCTCTATATAAAAAGTCACTAATAACCCCTTGGTGTAATCAGATGATAAAGCTTTGCCATAAGGCAACACCTGTGCAATTAGAACTGCAGATTCTTTTGCACGTTTCATTAATTTCAGGATTTTGTAAAGGCACAATGACTACACTAATAATCTAGTCTACTTGACTCCATGTCTACTGGAAACAAAGTGTCTAATTAGATAAAGGTAATTAATTAGAGATAAATGGAGCTAATCAGGCTCAGTTAACACTAATTCTCTGAATTAAGACATTTTGGGACACCTACTATCCCGCTGACTTTGATATTTTGCATTAAGAATAGGTTTAGAGGAGTCAGAAAATACTGGCATTTGAGAATTGAGCAGCCTTTTGATGGCATATTTAGGCATCTGAAGCTAAAGAGTTTTTTTTTTTTTTTATATTGTGCTATTTCACCACCTTTCTATAGCAGCTTAAAGAATTCACTTTGTAGTTATTCCAATCTGTGCTAGTCTCCATATAAATTTTAATAACCTTTGCTATCATTTTTATTATCTGTCTAGCCCACCAATGGAAGAAAGTCACAGGTTGTTCTATCTCTTAAATAAAGACTTAACTTGTTACATTAAGGAAATGTCAAGACTCATCAGCCTATATCCTAAAATTCTGATCCTTTAAAGAGAACAAACACCTAAAATTCTGATCCTTTAATTCCGATTCTTTAAAGAGAACAAACCTCTGCTTTGCAGTGTTGGACTGAAAATTCAATGATGTGGGGAAAGAGCATGGGCTTTGAAGTCAAAAGACCTGAATTCAAATTCCTGTTCTATTTCTTACTAAATGATCTTAGAAAGTAGTTTACCCTCTCTAAATAAAATAGAAATAATACTGATTCACATAATACTAATACTAACTTTACAGAGTTGTCATGAATATTGAGTGAGGTACCTATATTTAAAGATTGGTTGTTATTACCTGTTAGGCTGGGATTGAACACAACCCAGTACCATATCTCAACTGACTACAAGATCAGGTGTTAAAAACATTACATTTTCATCTCAACCTCATGATAATCTGTGAGCTGCATTTAAATGTGTAGGGAAAAATTAAGAATTTTCTCCCAAATAGTCTATCAGGAAAAAAATCCCCCAGTTTTTCAGTTAGAGAGTGTGAATTTATCTGCCTTGGTTTTCTACATTGAAATAGTTATCCCTGTTGGCAAGGTGTTCCCAGTCCACAAGAGAACGGAATTGAATTGTAGAATTAGCTTAATATAAAGTGGACATTTAAGTCTTTCTTCTAAAGTGTCTCTGAGATATGCCCCTTGCTCCCTCTGGTCTCTGTTCTAACTTATCTGGACCACTCCGAGATTGCTCTGATAGTTTCCTAACTAGTATCCCTACTTTCATTTCTTTTTCCTGTAATTCATTGTCACCAAATTAATCTTCATAGGACACATTCCTCATTCTCATCAAGATCATAAGCAGTTTGATTCCTTGTTAAATTAAGATCCTATCACATAAGCAGCCATATCTGGTTCTCTATTATTTATACAACTTGATCTACTGCTCTCCCTGCCAGTGAAGACTTTACTATTCTTCACCACACTCATCTTTGTTTTTATGCTCTTATCCAAGCCTGGAAACCTCTCTCTTCTTTCAAGACTGATTTCAAATCCTACCTTTTCCCTGATGCCTTCCTTGGGAACTCTGGCTTACCAAGAGCATTCTCATTCTCACATGCCCACAACGGCTCTCAACTATTAGCCATGGCTCCAGCAGTGATGGGTCAGTGATCCTGCTTCCCTTGTGTTTCCAACACTGCTGAGATGAGATGTCTGAGGCCAGGAACCAAATTCTCCTTGTGAGCTTGGCCTTGCTCACCATCCTCTTCCCTCAAACTCCAACTTTCACAGAGTGTGGGCCTCCAAAGGACACAACAAAACAATACCTGTCTAATTGATTCGTGAGCTGTGGCCTGTCCAGGTCCTTGGGCAGTGAGATCTACATGGCTTTTGTAGTAACCCTGGGGCTTTTTGCTGACTTTGAGCTGGGCTGAGTACTGGGCTGAGTCTTTGTGTTTAGAGATAAGATAATAACCTTGATGAGAGACCTGATGTATGTCCCTGAGGCTTTGTGTCTGGCTTGTGTGGTATCTGCCTTTTATAACATGCAGTGAGAGAATGCCAGGAAATGACTGTTAGTATTTCATAACAATCAGAACGTGGAGCAAGCCATCATACTACTTCTCCAGCAAACATTTCAGAAAGAGCTGGGCAAGCAAGGGCTGATTAACATGAATTAGAGCCTGTGATAGTTAATTTTTTGTGTCAGTTTGACTGGGACATGGAACTGGGACATGGGGTACCCACATTAAACATCATTTCTGGTGTCTGTAAGGGTGTTTCTGGATGAGGTTAGCGTTTGAACTGGTGGACTGAGTAAAGCAGATTGCCCTTTCCGATGTAGGTGGGCTTTAGTCAAGCCACTGATAACTTGAATAGAACAAAAAGACCAAGGAAGAGGGAATTCGCTCTCTCTGCCTGACTACTTGAGCTGAGCTATTAGTCTTTTCCTGCTGTTGACTATGACTTACACCATCAGGCCTCTGATTCTTAGAACTAGACCACTAGCTTTCCTGGGTCTCCAGCTTGCAGGCAGCAGATTATGGAAGTTAGCCTCCATAATTGCATGAGCGAATTCTTTATAATAAATCATATATATATGTGATATATATTGTTTGTTCTGTTTCTCCGGAGAACCCTGAATAATACAGAGACCTTTAATGCAGCTTCTTAGTGAATGCTCAGGGCAGGTTTTCCATGGAGACTTCATGCAAGAAAAATCATGTGGATTAGAAACTCATGTGGATTAGATGTCCAGTTTGACTAATTGTAGATGTTGCAAAAATATCCACAATATTTTTTGCCTTTCTTTTATCTATGCCCCTTGATAGTACCCTTTCAACACTGACTCTGAGTTTGGCCTTATAATTTGCTTTAGCCAATGAGACAGGAACAATCAGGTCACAGGCAGAGACTTGAAGAATACTTGACTATCAGTACTCACTCTCTGGCTGCTCTTGAAATCCTGAGCTACCCTGTGAATGATATCCTGAGCTAGCCTGCTGGATTATGACAGACACGTGGCCTCGTATCTCCCTTTCTCCAGCCAATAGTCCGCCAACCCCGGAAGTAGAGCTACCTAGCTGACCAGCAGTGGATCACAGAAGCACCTGTGAGTCCAGATGAGAGCAGAAGAAGAAAGAAGGACATATGGAAGTGAACTAAATAGATAGTTATTTAATTAAACCTTAAGTTTTTGGGTCATTTGATACACAGCAATAGATAACTGATACACGGGTGTAGGTTATTTAACTGCTTAAACGTAATGGAAATTTAGAGAACATTAAATATTTGGTCTCCAATCTTGGAAGATATTTAAGCAGGAGCATGATGGTAGCTTCAAGAGAATGGAAAAACAAAGAAGCCTCGTCAGTCTTGAGAAATAAGAAAATGTGTTCAGTTTTCGTCCTTTTGGGTTGGTATGCGTCATGGTTGGAGTCAAGACCCCTAGAGAAGTGTTAGGCTGGAATTGGAGATCTGTGTGTAAGGGACAGCTGAAGTTGTGGGATAGGACCGAATGAAGAGAAATTAAAAAGGCCAGGATTGTATTGCGGGAACTCAGACTGAGAACTGCAAGAAGGAGTGAGTGGTCAGCAAAGCTGACTACTAGAAAGGGTGAGCGTGACAATAATAATGACGAGTAAGTGCAATTCACAATTTACAGAACTCACTTACATACATCTCATTTCAGTTCAGTGGGATAAAGAGGGTTGGGATCATTATTATGCCCATTTTGTAGAAGATGACAAAACAGGCACAGAGCCATTACGTGCTTTACAAATATCACCTATTGCATATGGTGTACCTGGCAAATCCCAGATGTCTTAAAATCCATGCTGTTTTCACCTACTAGAGGCCACTGATACTGTAGTTAAATCTGTCAGTGCAAAAGTCACCAACGACCTTTAAAGAAATGGTTTCAGGAGAGCTGGGGGTGGGGAGGATTATAGCTGGGTGGGAGCAATATCTCATGGTGAGAATATATGAGGATATGGGGAATATATGAGGAACAGAACTCTGTTGAATGGCGGGAGAATGACTTGATAGGAACTTGAGGGATGCCAGGTTTGAAAGGACGGCAGGGGTGACAAGATTGTAGATGGAATGGAAGGAGTCAGTGGAGAGGGAGAAGAAGAAGATGAAAGCAAGAGAGAAAATAAAAAATAGGGAAAATAAAAATGATGAAAATAAAGAAAAAAATGAAATGACAGAAATGTTTTTAAAAAGCAGTTCCTGAAGGAGTAGATGCCACTATCTAGAGAACAGGCGAAAAAAGGGATTAGACTTAGGAGGGGCCGAGAGACTAGTAGGAAGGAGATGACTGTGAGAGATTTTGAGGTGGAGAAGAAGGAAGAGGAGTCAGTTCACACCAGAATTTTCAAATCCTGAGATCATTTTCACTCCAAGAAGAGCAGTTTGCCTTCTTAGGAAGCACCTGACATGGATCTGCCTTTATAATGAGACAACTGAAAGATTTCTGGAATTGCCTTTGTAAAGCATGTTGTCATTCCTGGGCAGAAATATTTAATTCTGTGATGGAAAGAAATTTCTTGGGATAAGGACCCTGCATGACTACTACGTGTGTGTGTGTGTGTGTGTGTGTGTGTGCGTGTGTGTGCACGAGAGAGGAGTTCTGGGACCTGGGAGACTGGGCTCATGGCGTAAGGGCACGAAAATACACTAGTTATTCACTGCTCTGCCTTGAATCCAGTGTTGGCCTAAGAGGTGGAGCAGATGACCTCTTACATGGAGGAGATCCTAACTAAAGAGCACCTTCCTACCCAGGTCTTGGAAATTTACCATCAGGACTTCCTTCTAATGACTCAAGGCTTCTAACTTCTGCTTCAACACAGATGTTTCTGGAAGGAATAACACACTACTCTTAGGGTATGTTAGACTTTTCCTGAGAGCAAGTATTGTTACTTGATGAGGATGGGACAGATGGGGGAGAACTTGCCTCTGGATGCAAACAGAATATAGATAACAGAAATCTCCCAAACCTACTACACTCCTTACATGCTACTGCAAGAAGTTCCGTGGATGCTTCTAAATCTCTCACTTTAATCCTTATCACCAACCTAATCACTCACCTGCTGTCTCAAGGTGCCTCTGCAAGATGCCTAGTACATCATCAGTGCTCTAAAATACACAGATGAATGAATGGCTTCCCAACTGGTCTCTGCTGACAAGTTGGGCCTCCTGCCATCCATTCATCAGTGTGCTGGCATCCTAGCGAACTTCTAAAGCCCAGGTTTGGTATATACGGAGTTCTTCATGACTCTTTGTTACTTACAGGATCGAATTCAAATAACTTAGCTTGGAATACAAAGTCTTTACTGTAAGGTCCTTCATGTTGGCCCATGCAAGGTCCAACTCCTGCAGAGTTTCCCCATCCCAATCTGGCAGCCCACACAAAACCCCATATGTGCAGGTACGTATTGGCACACCCCCTCTAGACTCACTGCAGCCATATTGAACTTATTCTAGATCTATAAACACCTGAGATATTTTAAACTGTACCTTGCCTGAGTTGTTTCTTCCTGGAACACTACCTACTTCATTCTGTGTCCTCCTGGTAAACATCTTAGATTGATCCTTTCAGGGTCAATTTAAATGACTCCTCCGCAATGAAGCCTTCCATGAGCTCCTGCATCAAGGTACGAATCTCCTATATGTGCCTTCCTTGTATCTATCTCTGCTGCTATAGCAGCTGGCACAAATGAATGGCATTTATTTGTGAACATGATTAGATGATAATGTCCCTAGAATGCAGGACCATTTATACATTATTTCTTCATACCCAAGCATCTATTATGTTCTTTTTTTTTTTTTGTCAGAGTCTCCCTCGCCCAGGCTGGAGTGCAGAGGCGCAATCTCGGCTTACTGCAACCTCCACCTCCTGGGTTCAAGCAATTCTCCCATCTCAGCCTCCCTAGTCACTGGGACTACAGGCGCCTGCCACCATGCCTGGCTAAATTTAATTTTTTTTTTTTTTTAGTAGAGACAGAGTTTCACCATGTTGGCCAGGCTAGTCTTGAATTCTTGGTCTCAAGTGATCCACCTGCTTCGGTCTCCCAAAGTGTTAGGATTACAGGCGTGAGCCACTATACCTGGCCATGTATTATGTTTTTAATAAATGTTTCATTGAGAGTTTAGGCAGTGACTGCTTAAGGACAAGGGAAATTTATCTTTTCTCTTTTCCCAAGAATTGTCCTGGATATAGCATTAGCTCAGTTATTTTCTTTGTAAAGCAAGAACATAATTAAGACTATGAATCTTTTTTTTAGATTGCTTAGTTAAACATCTGACTCCAGAGTGAAACCCTACAAAGGGGCATCCACTTCTGCTCTGCCCTCAGGGAATGCCCTAAACCTCATGTCCAGTGCCTGAGAAGATGCAGCAGGTACCTGTGTTCTCCCTCCCCAGGCACCTTAGGGCAGGAGGCAGCCTCTTTTGCTCTCATGAACATGCTCTGATATTTACTTGCATCTGGCTTTTCAGAGGCAGGCAAATGAGGCCCACTGGAAGGATCCATGGTGACTGTGAGGATCCTGCCCATGACATCATTTCTGCTTCCCCTTGTCTTGTAGGCTTCTGCTTGCTATTTGCCAGAGTTGTTTCCAGGTACACTGCCTTGTGATTTAAGTTCAACCTGTTATCTGGTCCAGAATCTAGAGAGTTTATGGACACAACTATTTTCTAAAGTTGCACAGCAAAGTGTTCCTAGAATGGAACTTCTGTCTTTGAAGTGGGTGATAGGTTTTCCATTCTCCTCTAGGATCCCTGAGAAGCCCGTAGGCTGGCTTCCATGTGACCTACATGCTGTGGTGCCTCTTTAGGAAGGAGTCCTCACTCTGCACTTTATTCACAGAGACAGAGTCAGCTTTTCAAGTGGGAAGTTGAGGCAAAATAAATCGCACTGGGGTAGATAAATGTCAGCAGCCACTGCCTTCATCGTTGGAATATCACATTCTGAATTCTCTTCCCCCAGGAAGCTTACTCTTCCTATATCTGAGAATGAAGTTACCAAAGGGAGCAGATTCCTAGTTACCTAATCAAACCATGTGCCAAGAGCCAAAGCCACTGCTTCCTGGATGATTTCTGCAAAACCCAGTTCTCTCATCCTGGTCTAGTACAGACTTGTGCTTCAGTGAGCAGCAAGTGCCCTTCCCGTTGGTGTGGGTTGACATTATCAAGGGCCAGATTTTAAAGGCCAGGCAATGTCTGGATCTTGAAACCTGCTGAGACAACTGAGTCAAGGCCTCAAACATGGGATTAAGGCACAAGCAACATTTTGGTTTTGGTTTTATGTACTGTCAATTATTACAGAGGATTTGTGACTCAGTGATATCCTCTTATTCAGTGAATGTACCTATTCCACTGTTGGTTAATAAGCCACAGACATTTGGCAGAAACAAGGGTTTATTTGAAATATTTCTTCACAGGAAAAATAACACCCTCTAGCACACTGAAAAAGTTTGCAGAAGTATTCTTAGAAGCCAGCCTAAGCGACAGAAAGCATTGTTCTGAGAGAAATTTAACTGCATTGCAGTTCCCAGATATTTAATACTTTAAAGAGGAAGTTCTAAAATTTAATAGTTGATTTTATTATTACTCTTTGGATGTAATTAACTAGGGATGCACTTTAAACTGCTTTATTCTGGCTATTGAAATGGATTTTATGGTTTACACTGGGGAAAAAAAAATTCTGTCAGACCATGGGCCTCTCCCTTGGTGTACATTATTAGAGTCTTTTTAGAGACAAGCAAGCAATTTTGCTGTCACTGGTCTTGTTCAAATAGAGTATGTTTATCTATGCAATACTCTTGGGAAAGGGTGTCAAAAAAGGATCACCAGTTAGCAGCTGACATAGCTCCTGTATACACGTAGAAAAAGCCCCTCAAATAGCAAATGAACACATATATTTCATTTTTTATGTGGCTGATAAAATGTTATATCATTAAGTCAAAAGAACATGTTTGTCTCATCTAAGTTGACTTTCGAACTAGCTCTCACTTCTAATACAAATGAGGGCCTTGCAGCTCAACGGTGGATGCTCTGTGGAAACCAAACGGCCGTTCAGGACTTGAGGGAAAGCAGGTCTTTAAACATTGAGCAGCAGTTCTTTAATGGGCTGTCGGCATATCCCTGATCAGTGCTTGGGTATTTAAATACCAGTGGGCTACAGAGAAAGCAAGCCTTCCTGAATGTTTAGTTTAACTTGTGTATTGCTTCATTTCAAATACCGAATTCTCATCTCATTACTCTGTCAAATCAAAGTGTCCCTTCACTTATGTATTCAGCAAATAAATATTGAACAACAAACAACAAATATATAGCAGGCACCATTCTGGGCTCTTGAAAAAGGGTAGATGAAACAAACAAGGCACCTATCCTTAAGGAACTTAACAATTTGGTGAGGATGTTAAACAAGCATGCGGAAAATCCAATCACAAATCAGAAATGCTATGAAGAAAGAGGTTGTGTATTGGAGTCAGAGAGAACTAAGACCTCAGCATTTTATTTTCTTTTTTTGAGACAGAGTTTTGCTCTTGTTGCCCAGGCTGGAGTGCAATGGTGTGATCTCAGCTCACTGCAACCTCTGCCTCTCAAGTTCAAGCGATTCTCCTGCCTCAGCCTCCTGAGCTGGGATTACAGGCATGTGCCACTAGGCCCAGCTAATTTTGTATTTTTAGTAGAGAGGGGGTTTTACAATGTTGGCCAGGCTGGTCTTTAACTCCTGACCTCAGGTAATCCACTCGCCTCGGCCTCCCAAAGTGCTGGGATTACAGGCATGAGCCACCTCGCCCCACCAGCTTTTTCATCTATAAAATGTAAATGATGATACTTACTTTAGAGTTTGAGAATTGAATGAAACTAGAGACTGCAGATAAGTTTCGTAATGCATTGCTCAATTTGAGGTTAGATATAATTGGATGCACGGGGAGGATAAATGGCATATTTGTAATGACTTTAAAATTTGGTAAGAGTACCCCAGGACAAAAGTTGAGTCTTCATATTTTGACTGTGGGGACACAAAACCATATCAGTCTGTGAGGGTGTTTCTGGAAGAGCATAACATTTGAATCAGTAGACTGAGTAAAAAAGATCAGCTTCATCAATTTGAGTGGGCATCAGCCAATCTGCTGAGGGCCAAAGTAGCGCAAAAAGGCAGAGGAAGGGCAAATTCCGTCTCTCTGAGCTGGAACATCCAGCCATTTCCTTTTCTCAGACATTGGTGGTCCTGGTTTTTTGGCTTTCAGACTCAAACCCGGCCTTCACCATAGGCTCCCCTGGTTCTCAGGCCTTTGGACTTGGACTTCAGGCTTCAGATGGAATGACTGAATAATTACACCCCCAACTTTCCTGGGTCTCTGGCTTTCAGAGAGCACATCATGAGAACTTCTCAGCCTCCATAATCACATGAGCTGACTCCCATAATCTCTCTCTCTCTCTCCATATATATGTACATGCTCTAGTGCCTGTGTGTGTGTTTCCTTTTGGCTCTGTTTCTCTGGAGAATGCTAAGACTAGAGATTTGATCACCATTTACTATGTGCCCAAATTTCATTTAATTTAATCATCAACAGCCCTGTGCGGTGGGTATTATCATTTGCATTTTTTAAAGATGAAGACACAGAAACTCAAAGAGGTTAAGCAGCTTGCCCAGGGTTAAAAAGCTAAAAAGTCACTTAGACAGAATTTGTACTTATCTCAATGATGTTAACCATTAATCGGGTGCCTGCTATGTTTCAGACCTGTGCTGGGCTAGGTGGTGATGATGTACCATTGAAGGAGACAGATGTGGAGGAAGCAGATGATTAAATAAGTAATTTGAAGTGTGATGCTGCTGTGAGAAGGAGACACGGAGGGCAGCAGGAGCGTGTGACAAGGGGACCTATTGCTGGAGGCTCCTGTGCAAAACACCACTGAGATCCAAAGGGTGAGGCAGGCAAAAGGGTCTTGGCAGGATGTGGTCACAGGCTGGGGGAGAGGGTGGCCTAGGTGAATGGAACAGCATGTACAAAAGATCTAAGGCACAAAAGAACATGGCGCATCTTCATCAGAAGAACTGCAGAAAGGTAATTGTATGTGGAGTTTCAAGACCAAGAGGGACTCACACATCCTCACATCCTGGATGTGACGAAGGAGAGGATGAAGGAGAAGGGAAAGGACCAAGTCACATTGGGCTTGGAAGGTTTTGTTAGGTTGGGACTTTATCCTAATCCCAACAAGAAGTCATTAGAGGAATTTAAACTGGGAAGTAATTTAATTATATTTAAATACTTTTAAAGATTATGCTGACTACTTGTATAGAATGGAGTGGGAAGGGGTATACCTAAGGAAGCATGAGGACTAATTATGAGGCTATTGCAATAGTCCAGGTAAAAAATAATGGTAGTTTGGACCAGAGTGGTGTTGGAAAAGATGGAAGTGAACACATTCTAGGAATATTTAGCAGGTAAACCTATGGATGGAGTCATTGGGAATGCTTTCAATTGTAAGTGGTGGAAACTGACTTGAAAGTGCTGACTTACTGGCTTATAGAATTGCAATATGTAGAGATGAGGCTGGGTTTAGGCAAAGCTCAGTGAAGTCTCGAGGGGACTGCTTTCTGTTTGGCTCTCTATTTTATCTTCTGCCATATATGTTTTATCTTAAAGGGACTTCCCTTATGCTCCCAAGGTAGCTGCCAGTGGTTCCAAGGCTACATGTTTCTTTCTTTTCACCCCGTTTGAAAAGAAGCATCTTTGTTCCAGTATTCCCAGCAAAAGTCTTAAGTCTCACTCTTGTACCAATTTAACTCTCATGCACATTTCTGAACAAGTTACTGAAGCTAGAAAGATGGAATGCTCTGACTGAGTCATGAGCTCTGCTCCTAGAACTGTGGAGTCAGCTTTTCTGAAACCATGTGGTTTCTCAGATGGAAACGGAGAGGGTTGAGAAGGCAGAAGGGAGGAATGCATGCTGGAAATGAGTAAGGGTCTTTTCTCTTAACGGATCAAATGTCCGAGTTTAGGGAAAAGAAGGTCAAGGATGACCCTCTTCTGGTAGTATCTCTCATTGAGGAGGGAAGCAGGAGAACCAGGTTTGTGAAGGAAGATAATGAATTCAGTTGTGTTTGCAGAGCTGGAGAAACATTCAAGGAGAGATGTGAACCAGGCAGTTGCATGGGTTAGCTGGAAGCTTGGAACGGAGGTCCTGGCTGAAGAGAGATCTGTATGTTGTTGACTTGCCTGATCCCAAAACTTGTGCTCTTAATCTGAGGCATATTTTGCATTATTCTTAAGGACTGACCAGCGAAAAGATGAGACTGCTTTCATGATGGTGGGGATTTGGCACTGTTGTGAAGAAGATTCCAAGATAGTAGCTCCAAACGGATTGCAGTCTGGTCAATTGTCACAGCAAGTCTCAGTGGCTGAGGGACATTTACTCATACAACTGTTCTATATCTCACTTAGATATTCTTTCAATTCTCACAATTATTACTTTCCCCATTTTATAGAAGAGAAAACTGACTCATAAAAAGGTTACACCTGAGGTCATAGAGCTTGATGAGTAGCACTGGGATTTGAACCAAGAAAGTCTGACTCCGGAGTCCATATTCTTAATTTGTATACATGCTATTCCACTCAGGAGGGAGATGGCTAAGATGGGCATCAGTCAATCAGATGTTTTTAAACACAAAGCCAAATGGTTGCTCTCATCTATTGGTAGTTCCTGCTGGGATGCTGGTCTCTGGGGTCTGAATTACCTTTGAGGGGCACAGCCCTAGAGGCAAGCATTCCTGTTTACAGTGATCATCTAGACCCCAGCACGGCAAGCTGGGGAAGAACCCTTCATGGTCCAAGGTATGAAACCACTGAGCAAACCAGATGATACAAGTAACCACGAATGGGGTTTGTGATAGAGGATTCTGGGCCTCTGGAACCTTCTTTTGCCCCATTCTTGCTAATGCTTCATCCTTTCTAAACCATTTTTTACAGCATGACAGAACCAGGAAAGGTGAAATGAGGTATACGGACCTCTGACTTTTTCCTTAAAACAGAAATGACAGCTCTGTCCTGTCATTTTATATTATCTGTGCCTCTTCTTACCATTAGTATGGATAATTAAGAGCTCAGGATAACCCTCTTGTTTGTTAAATTATTTTTTTTCATCCACTGACATATAATATCCCTAACATTTTTTCCTTTTAATGAATGATATAAACAAGCAGGAGGAAAAAATAACACTCATAGCAAGCAATCCTATGAACTTCCTACATTATTTAGTGAGAAGATTTTCTCCCCCCTGAATCAGATGTTGATCATAATGGTCAAAATAATCCCTGGTACTTTCTCTAAGCTTGCTCATTATCATTCAATATGTTCAACAGAATTATTAAATTTAAAATAATATGGTGCACCTGGTTGAGATGACGGTGAGAGATTTGGCTTCCTGTCTCTTCGTTAAGGATGAATTCAACCCAAGGGTGTACTATGAACTTGGCAAATAGCATTATAATAGTGAGAGAATATTACCTATTGGGTAGCAGGAGCTGATGATTAAATTTAAGTGTGTACTGTCCACATAAAACAAATAATGTACTTTTTTCAAACTTTTACGGTGAACATTCATCACTGGTGCTGAAGATGCACAGTTGCTAATTATTGTGTTTTTAACTTGTAACATACTGTAAATTTTGTATAATACTACTGTGACCTTATATAGAATAGAAAAGATGACAGGAGGCCTATAATTATTGTATGGGGAAGAAATGCCTATAATTATCTACTATTTTTAGGAATAGCGTGCGTGGCCTCTTAATTTACATAAGCTTTAGACATTCACACATTTTCTGTCTTTGCTTGTGGATGATAAATTTTGCTCAAATAAAATCAGAAGACATACTGTTAGATGAGGAGTTAGCCAACTGGGAGCTTGCTTACAACGAACAACACAAGCTTTGGTGCCAGCTAAAAAAGGGAGCATTTATTTGGATGGAATTTGTTTAAAGCAAGATTCAAAACATTAAAAAACAACAACAACACCATATTACTATACTGGGGCCTGATAACGTGTGATTATTTTTTAGAAAATTGGTTAAATTATCTTGCGGAAAAGCATTAACCTAACAAAGAGAAAACCTCTAGGTTATTTATCACATGGAGGGTGATTATGACAGCATGTTCTTATTAGAGATGAATATTTTGTGCTCATTAAGGTTACCTCTTGAGTGCTCAAGGATGCAAAACGCTTTGCAGTGAAGTACTGCAGTTCTATTGTCCTGTGAACACTTGCTGTTAGCTGGAGGGTTTTGTTCTAAACTGAGGGGCCTCTTTAAAAGATCCAGCCCTGGTGGAGCCTGTGTCAGAGCCACTAAGCAAGGGGAAGGGACTGAGAGGGTTTTAAGTCCAACACTCTAGGGACATACCTAGAATGGAGAGTGATATCAAGAACACTCTGGTTTCTTAGTGTGGGGCAGCAGGTAGCAAGGACAAGGATGCACTTGGTCCCTGAGGGTCTACGAGTGAGCCCCACTTGAGGGAAATCAATACGTATGATTCTAAACTCAAACTGCAGGCAAACCCAAACTCAAGCTCCTTACTTTATGGGAGATTTTTCACTGTAAAAATAATAAAAGAATGACTTCCTCCCAAGTAGAAGTTTTCTTGAAGCATGTAACATAAGATCGTTTTTGTTTGTTTGCTTGTTTTAGAAAATGACTATAGCTTTTACTAGCTTACTGGAAATTGCAAATATGCACTTGCTTTTTTATTCATAAGACAGGGTCTCACTCTATTGTCCAGGCCAGAGTGCAGTGGTGCAATCACAGCTCACAGCAGCCTCGACCTCCTAGGCTCAAGCAATCCTTCCTGCTTCAGCCTCCCATGTAGTTGGGACCATAGGTGCATGCCCCGACACCTGCCTAAGTTTTAATTTTTTTTTTTTGTCGAGACAGAGTCTCACTTTGTTGGCCAGGCTAGTCTTAAATTCCTGGGCACAAGTGATTCACCCGCCTCTGCCTCCCAAAGTGCTAGGATTACAGGTATGAACACTATGCAGGGCCTACAATTGTAATTTAAAAGATTGCATACAGCTGTTTAAAAATAGCCTAAGAAACCAGCCTGGGCATAAAACCTCATCTCTATAATACACAAAAAAATTAGCTGGGTGTGGTAGTGTGTACCTGGAGTCCCAGCTACTGGGGGCAGGGGGTGCTGAGGTGGAAGGATCGCTTGAGCCTGGGAAGTGGAGGTTGCAGTGAGCTGAGATGGCACCACTGCACTCCAGCCTGGGTGACAGAGTGAGACCGTGTCTCAAAAACAAACAAACAAACAAATAAGAAACAAAATAAATACGTCCTAAGAAAGATATAGCTTCCTTCAAACCCCTCTTCCCTTCTCCAACATTTTAAAATCTAAGGCATGGCAGAAAAGCAAGTTTAAAGTTTTGGCTGATTGAGGCACAGCCAATTTTGGTTAATTGGGGTTTTAAGGGGTCATGTAAGAGATAATTTTAAAAGGTCAGGAGTCAACAAGATGTGTAGATATGCATCATGTCCAAGGTCTCAGCGTGTGTATGTACCTTACATTTGGTTTGTTGAATCAGGATTCGAAGAGGGTTTACCTATTGCATTAGGAGGTATATCCTTTTCTTTTTCTTTTTCCCTGTAGATGGAGTCTTGCTCTGTTGCCTACGCTGGAGTGCTGTGGCACAATCTTGGCTCACTGCAATCTCCGCCTCCCAGGATCAAGCAATTCTCTTGCCTCAGCCTCCCAAGTAGCTGGGATTACAAGTGCCCGCCATCACACCCAGCTAACTTTTGTATTTTTAGTAAAGTTTCACCATGTTGGCCAGGTTGGTTTTGAACCCCTGACCTCGTGATCTGCCTGCCTCGGCCTCCCACAAAGTGCTGGGATTACAGGTATGAGCCACCATGCTTAGCTAATTTTTTTTTGTGTGTGTATTTTTAGTAGAGACAGGGTTTCACCATGTTGGCCAGGCTGCTCTCGAACCCCTGACCTCGTGATTTGCCCGCCTCAGTCTCCCAAAGTGTTGGGGTTACAGGCGTAAGCCCCATTCCTGGCCTGGAGGTGTATCTCTAGAGTCTATTAATCTATAGGTTCCTCTTCCCATTCTTTTTTCTCCTTGTAATTTATTTGCTATAGAAACATATTCATTTGTTCTGTAGAGTGTCCCGCATACTGGATATATTATTTACCGTATCCTTGTGGTATCATTTAACAGATTTCTCTGTCACCTGTATTTCCTGTGGCCTGCTAATCTTGATTAAGTTCAGATTTGGATTTTTGGCAAGCTTGCTTTATAGGTGGTATTGAGTGCTTTTGTCAGGAGGCACATGACATCTGCCTCTCTTTTTGTGTCTCTTCTTTTGTGATGTTAGCAACAGTTGACTATCATAGCCTAAATCCATTATTTTTTTGAGAATTGGAAAATGGTGATAATTCTATCATCTCATTCACATTTTTTAGCTAGACTACTTTGATGGTAAGAAACTTTCCTTCATCAACTATTTGGTTACCTAGGATATGACTGGTTTGACTAAAGCATCATTTGTAAGCGTCTCCTCTTTTTGTGGTAAAATACTTTGAATTTTGAAGATAAAGACATCTTCCTGGGTTTTCAGTGAGATGCTGGAGTGTAGAGATAAGCTCAGAATGTAGAGATCAGCTTAGAGATGTTGAAGTGTAGAGATCATCTCAGCCTCCTTCAAACTTTATTCATTATCATCTACTCTTTTGAAATGGCAATGATAGGGCCAGGTGCAGTGGCTCATGCCTGTTATCCCAGAACTTTGGGAGGCTGAGGTATGGGGATCACTTGAGGTCAGAAGTTCAAGACCAGCCTGGCCAACATGATGAAATCCCATCTCTACTAAAAAGACAAAAATTAGCCAGGTGTGGTGGCACACGCCTGTAATCCCAGCTACTCGGGAGGCTGAGGTGGGAGAATTGCTTGAACCCAGGAAATGGAGGTTGCAGTGACCCTAAATTTCGCCACTGCTCTCCAGCCTAGGTGACAGAGTGAGACTCTGTCTCAAAAAATAAATAAATAAAATAAAAATACATAAAATGGCAATGATTGCTGTTTTGACCTATGTTAGAGTTGCTTTCATACCTGCCTCATCCCCTCTATTGGATGTAAGCAACTTGAGGACAAGCTCTCTGTTTGCTTCTTTATTTTGTAAATATTTTACACTCAACACAGTGCTTGACACGTAGTAAGACTTCAGTAAATATATGTCATTTGGAAGAATGAACAGCTGAAAGACGAAGCCTTGGGGAGAACGCCATTCTCTTAGGGTGATCGTTGCCAGTGTGGACTGGTAGAAAGTACATTAATCTGGGACTCAGTTGAACTTGAGCTTGAATCAGTCTTCTACTTTTTGTTGTTGATCAAAATGCCCCAATTTCTGGTCTATAAAACAGCGCCTGCCCAAGCGCTCTCACAAGGTTATTGTCAGGATCCAGCAGTCCAGTAGGGAGCTGTGGTTTGAGGGTAAGGACTTGGCAGCTGAACAGAGAGCAGTGTGATGGGTGCCCACTATTTACCCTGTCTGAGCCTGTTATCTGTAAAATGAGAATAGCAATAGCTTCCTCTGCAGGTTGAGGTAAGAATTAATATATGTTTGCCGGGAGTGGTGGCTCACGTCTATAATCCCAGCACTTTGGGAGGTTGAGGAGGGCAGATGGCTTGAGGTCAGGAGTTTGAGACCAGCCTGGCCAACATGGCGAAACTCCATCACTACTAAAAATATAAAAATTAGCCAGGTGTGGTGGTACATGCCTGTAATTCTAGCTACTCAGGACGCTGAGGCAGGAGAATCTCTTGAAGCCAGGAGGCGGAGCTTGCAGTGAACGGAGATCTCGCCACTGCACTCCATTCTGGGAGACAGAAGGAAACTCCATCTCAAAAAAAAAAAAAAAAAAGAATTAATTTATGTTAGGTAGGTAATTCTTCAAGAACAGGTTTTTGTTATTTTTATGTGAAAGTACTTTGTTAAATTAGAAATGCCATGCCAATTTATTATTATTAAAAGCAGTGTTTCCCATGAACTGTATCTTCTTGGTGTTTGAAATTGGCTTCTGCTTGAAAGTGCCTTACAAGTGATTAAAAAGATGAGATTGTTGGTTTAGTGCTCACCAACTGAGGATCATCACTGTCAGGCTGCCAGTCTGGTTTGACTTGACTCCTCTGGCCCTGGTGCTGGCTGAGTGCTGGCTGGGAGAGAGGCCCTGGATGAAAGATGTCCTGGCAGCAGGAACATTAACACTCACTCTTGAGCCAGGAGGTAGGCGTTAATGTCTGTAGCTGGATTTCTAGCTGCGGAGATATTTAACACCCTCCTAGGATCCAGCAGCCAGGCACCTTCTCTTTAAACCTAATTTGGCAAGTGAAAGAGAGAAAGAGTATTTCCAGTTGAGCAGTTGAGAAAGTACATAAAGCTCTGTGCCATGAAGGCAGAAGCCAGTTATTGGAGGCTGAACACTGCATGGAGAAGGAGTCTTCCTTGATTGCATTGTCTAGAGAGTTACTCTGGTGGGACTTTTCTTAATAGACCTCACTCAGTACGGGCCAGTGGGGCATGTTGGGAAACTAGTGGCTGTAGGACAGTGTAAGGATGTATGAGGTTCAGGACAGGTTGGAAATCCATGTCTGAATGCAGCCTGAAATACAGTACTGTGACTGAAATGGTTGCCTGAATGGTTCTGTTCCCAGAAGGACCAGGAGTTCCTTGGCGTGGGTTGCTGGGAGAAAGATGAATGAGGGAACTCGGAGGAACCAGTCCCTCTGGAGAAGAACAGGGAGTAAAGTGTCTCGCCCAAGTTGCCCCTTGAAGCTGAGCCCAACCAGCTTGAGGTCAATTTGGAGGATGCTATGGGTATCCTAGCTACAAAGTTCATGGTAGAAGTCAGGTCACTCCAGGAATGAACAAAAGCTCCTCTTTTGTCAGGGTTTGACTGACGGCAATGGCGAATTTTGACTTAGACTGAGCTTGAAATGTGCTTGTTTTCTCTCCAAAGCTGAGGCCCATTTGCACAACAAGCAAAAAGACAAGGTAAACAACTTCTGTTTAGACTTTCCAAGGTCTGTTTCTCTAGATGACATCTCAAGAACTCTATGACTTCACCTCACCTGGGAGTGAACCCAAACACTGGGGATCCCTTCAACATCCAAAAAGGGTCACTTCTTTGAAATGTTATGACTCCCTAGGACGACTTTCTCATTTAAATTACATAGATATCAGAGGAGCCCAGGCCAGGAGGTGAAGCAGAGCAAACTCACACTCTTTGACTACAAAAGCAAATGCATATTTTTGATGAGCCTTCACTGGCTGCCTTTGCAAGCTTAAAATGATGTTTTCTTCCCCTTTTTGCCTACAAGGAATGTTGTAAGCAGGCATAAACAAATGCCTTCATTATTTATCCTAGTCTCACTGCACTAAATCATTCTACATGGGAAATTTGCTATTTTGTTTGGCTGGCAATTGCTTAAGCTAATGGGCCATGAGAGTCTTTCTCAGGGTTACATCTTGGGATTATTCTAGTGCAAGTGAACACTCATTAGAGTGAAAGTTGTTATAAAAATTGAAGCCGTGAGATTGGGTAAAATCTTCTCCATCACCCTTACCTCTGGCACCTTGTAGCCCAGGTTCTACTGTGATTGTAGGAATAATCGCCTCTCCAATGGGACTGTGGCCAAGTGTGTCAGAGAGCCCTGGATGAATGTCTCACTGGAAACCAGACTAATGGGCAGTCTTCTCTCCAAGTTTTTTCTGTTTTGCTTTGTTTCATATTTAAATTATCCTTCCTAATGCAGAAGAAATGGTAAGGAACAGCAGGTTTTCCAAATAAAAACTCTGGTTTGGATGCTTATTAAATACCTTGTATTGTGTCATGCTGAGAAGTCATTGACTACTGTGTCTACTTATCCTTTTCATGAAACACACAGAGACTAGGCTAGAGACCCAGATGGAGTAGACATCTAGCCATCTGTCCCCAAGCTGCAACATTCCTGATTCTCCTTGCTTTCATCAATGAATGGCACCACCATTATCCTAAATCAGGAATATAGATACCTATTCCTGAAGATTCATCCTTTGTTATTCCTATATGGCTAGACCATTTCACTTCTGGTTACAGTATCATATCTCAGGGTGCATTCAGATGTGGATTTCCAACCTGTCCTGAATAACATATCAACATTGCTGTCGTATAGGCCTACAACCTCCGTATGCATCTCAACTCCTCTTTCTGCCACTGCAATGCAGTGCCTATGGTCTATAGATACCTATGTGGGCTGAGTACTATGCTAAGTGTTTTATATGCATCTTTTCATTTGATGCAAACAACCATACTAAGAGGTAGGCACTCTTTTTATTCCAATTTCCAGGTGCTTTGCTCATAGTCACATAGCTAGAGGAACCGGGATTTGAATCAAGGTTTGGTAGACCATTTGCATTTATCACCCTAGTTCTTCACCCCTTCCTGTGTCCTTGCCTTTTGCCATGTGACTTTGTAGTTCCCCTATGAAGAGGTGGAATCCATTTTCCCACCCCTTGATTCTGAGCTCAGCCATGGGACTTGCTTTGGCCAATGGGATGATAATGGATGTGATATAAACAGAAGCTTTAAAGGAATGCTTGTATATTTCTGTTTGCACTCTTGTCCTCTCCCATGACCATGAAGAAAAACATGTCCAGGACAGCCTGTTGGAGGATGAAAGTCATTCCAGTTGTCCCAGCCTTGGCTATCTATGATCAGCTTACAACCAGCCAACCTTCAGACTTGTGAGATCAACCAAGACAGCAGAGCTGCTCAGCTGCCTACGCTCCAAAATCCGTTACATAATAACTTTCAATTATGTCATCTTTCTGGTAAAATCCAACCTATCAATCAATTAATCAATCTACCAATTTTTCAATAATTCCATGCTGCCTAAAGATGAAGTACAGACTTTTGGGTTCCTGTCTGGCATGTAAAGGCCTTAGAAGTAGCCACTCCACCCTAATAACAAGTAAAAATCTGAACAAGCTGAAAACTCAACAATTCCTTTTAGATCTATCAGGAAGTGAGGTCACAGTGTAAACCACTGCTCTTAAAACCAGGGAAACAGATAGACAGATACAGAGAATCACAACTTACTGAAGTAGAAACCCACAAGCAGAAACCTACGTAGAAACCAATGCTGGGATAGGAAACTCTTGACTGTAATTGATTAATTATTAAAAGCTCAGTGTGGACAAATCTGTGAATTAAAAACTCTACTGGGCTCCTCAGACTTTTTTGAGTCTTACCGCCTGGAGCTCTATCATGGTTTCACAATCAACATCTCCTCATGCTTCTGGCAGGGGGATGCAGAAAAGTGGCCATCTTGAAATATGCCAGAGCATTCTGTTCTTTTTAACAAGGCCTGCCCTCAAGAGAAACTATTTCACCAGAGTCTAACCTATCAAGGGTTTCGACAGACTAACCAATCTTGGGAAAGGGAAATATGCAACTCCAGTTCCCTCTATCCACCCTGTCCCATCTAAGATTGAGGGAAACTGAGAGTCACTTGTGAAGTTTACAACCTAGAGGCACAGGCTCATTAAAAGACTAAGACCTAATCATAGGACTATAGAATCCTTCCCCTACTAGCCACCCCCACCCAGCACCTTAACACTATATCACTAAAGATCTATTTACTGCAATTCCTCTCATCTAGCATATTATGTTCAGATTTCAAAAATAATAATAATAATTACAAGACATACTAAAAGCAAAAACAACAACAACCCAGCCCCATCCCTCCATTAAAACCCCCCACCGAAACAACCCAACAAAACACTGTTTGAAGAGACACAGCAAGTATCAGAACCAGACCCTCATATGACAGGAGTGTTGAAATTATTAGACCATCAATTTAAAACAACTATTATTAATGTGCTAAGGGATCTGACAGAAAAAGTAGGCAACGTGAAAGAACAGATGGATAAACAGAGATGGAAGTGCTAAGAAAGATTTACAAAATGCTGGAGAACAAAAACATTAATAGAAATTAAGAATGTTGTTGATGGGTTTACTAGTAGACAGAATACACTGAGAAAAGAATCTCTGAGCTTGATACTTGGAGATTAAACAATACATTTCTAAATAACTAATGGGCCAAGAAAAATTTTAAAATATTTTAATGAAATAAAATGAAATTTAAAATACACAAAATGAAATGAAAATGAAAATACAACTTATTAAAATTTGTGAGATTTGGTGAAAACAGTGCTTAAAGGAAAATTTATATCATTGAATGTAGATATTAGAAAAGAAAAAAGATCAACTACCTGCTGATCTTGGGTTCTATGCTTTTTACCTGGGTGATGAAATAATATGTACATCAAACGCCCACAACATACAATTTCTCTACAGAACCAACCTGCACATGTATCCCTGAAATTAAAATAAAAGTTAAAAAAAGAAAAGAAGATCTAAAATCATCTAAATATCAACTTTAAATACTAAAAAATGAAGAACATATTTAACCTAAAATAATCAGAAGAAAAGAAATAGTAAAAACTGGAGCAGAAATCAATGAAATTGAAAACAGGATATCAATAGAGAAAATCAACCAAATCAAAAACTGGTTGTTTGAAAAGATCAGTAGAATTAGTAAGCCTGGCTAGAACAGGCTAACTAAGAAAAAAAGGGATAAGGACACAAATGACTAATATTAGAAATGAAAGAGGGGGGACATCATTACAGATCCCATGGAGATAAAAAGGATCATAAAGGAATACCATGAACAACTCTATGCCCAGAAATTTGACCACTTACATGAAATGGAATAATTCCTTGAATGACACAATCTGCTAAAGCTCACATAGGAATAAATAATCTGAATAGGCCTATATCTATTAAAGAAATTAAATCAGTAATTACTAATGTACCCAAACAGAAAGCACTGGGTCTAGATGAATTCATTAGTTACTTCTACCAAACATTTGAGGAAAAATTATACCAATTCTCTACAACCTCTTTCAGAAGATAGAAGCAGATAGAACACTTTCTAATGCATTCTATGAGGGCTGCATTATTCTACTACCAAAATCAGATAAGGACATTATGAGAAATGCAAACTACAGAACAGTATCTCTCAGGAACATAGATGCAAAATCCTCTACAAAATATTAGCAAAATGGAATCCAATAATGTATGAAAGAATTGCATATGACCAAGTGAGATTTATCCCAGGTATGCAAGATTGGTTCAACATTTGAAAAATCAATTAATATAATCCATCACATTGACAAACTAAAAAATAAAAATTACATGATAATGTCAATAGATGTGGAAATAGCATTTGAGAAAATACAATACCAATTCATGATAAACTCATCAGACTAGGAATAGTGGGTAACTTCCTCAACTTAATAAAGAATATTTATAAAAAACCTACAGCTAACATCATACTTAATGGGGAGAAACTAGAAGCTTTCCCACTAAGAATAGAAACAAAGCAAGGGTATCCCCAATCATCCCTGCTTTCCAACATTGCACTGGAAGTCTTAGCTAGTGCAATAAAACAAGAAAAGAAAATTAAACACATACAGATTGAGAAGGAAGAAATAATACTACCTTTGCTTGCAAATTACATGATTGTTTATGTGGAAAATCCAAAAGAATTGACAAAAAACAAAACAAAACAAAAAACTCCTAGAACTATTAGGTTGGTGCAAAAACCACATGGCAAAAACTGCAATTACTTTTGCACTAACCTGTTAATAAGCATTGCAGTAAGATTGCAGGATATGAGGTTAATACACAAAAGTCAATTGCTTTTCTATATACTGGCAGTGAAATTCTGGACTTTGAAATTAAAAACACAACATCATTTACGTTAGCACCCCCAAAATAAAATCTAACAAAATATACACAAGATCTATACAAGGAAAACTATAAAACTGATAAAAGAAATTAAATAACTAAATAAATGGAGAGATACTCCATGTTCATGAATAGAAAGACTAACATTGTCAACATGTCAGTTCTTCCCAACATGATCTATAAATTCACTGCAAACCCAATCAACATTCTAGCAGTTTGTCAATATAAATATTGACAATAAATATTTGTCAACATTTATATTGACAAACTGACTCTACAGGAGAGGCATAAGACTCAGAGTATCCAACATAGTACTCAAAGAGAAGAACAAAGTTAAAAGTAGAACAAAGTAGAAGACTAACACTACCTGACTTCAAGACTTACCATAAAGCTACAATGCGGTACTGGTGAAAGAATAGGCAAATAAATCAATGGAACGGAATAGAGAGCCCAGAAATAGGCCCACAGAAATAGAGTCAACTGATCTTTGACAAAGGCAATACAGTGGAGAAAAGATGGTCTTTTCAGGAACTACTAGACATCCACATGCAAAAAAATGAATCTAGACACAGACTTTACACCCTTTACAAAAACCAGCTCATAGACCCAAACAGAAAACACAAAACTATAAAACTTTTTAAATGTCATAAATTTGTTGAATATAGTTGCTGCATTGGCATCCATTTTGGGGCCTGACATAAGTTCTTTGAAACCCAGTTGCACCCCTGTCACCTCTGGCCTTATTAAAACTTCCCTTTCCTATGTGGTTATTTTCAATATAGCCCACTTGTTTCTCATCTCATTGACCCCAAACCCGACACATTCCAGAGCTGCTGAATGGGATGTCAATACCTAATTGTCAATATCAGAATTATGTGAAAAAGTCCCCTACTTTGCATGTTTGTGTGTTTGTTTTTGAGTCAGGGTCTCACTGTATCACCAGGCAGTGGTGTGATCATGGCTCACTGCAGCCTCAACCTCCAAGACTCATATGATCCTCCCACCTCAGCCTCCTGAGTAGCTGGGACCACAGGAGCACACCACATTGACTAGGGTAATTTTTGTATTTTTTTTTTTTTGAAGCAGGGTTTTGCCAATGTTGCCCAGGCTGGTCAAACTCCTGAGCTCAAACAATCCACCCACTTTGGCCTCCCAAAGTACTGGGATTACAGACATGAGCCACCACAGACAGCCTGCCTATGTTTTCTTTAAAGTAGTCAATTCACAACTCCCATGGGAAAGCCTAAGGAATAGCATGGATGGACCTTAATAAGGGCATAGTCTCATAGGTCTTCTTTCTCTCTCACTCTCCACCTGACGGTTGAGCTCCCTGCTGCCTCCAGATTTCCTGATGACCTCCAGTCAGTACCCCTAATCTCTCTGGTGCCTGTAAGTAATAAATTTCTCCTATTTCATGCATTCTGGGTTCACTTCCTCATTGCACCTGACCTGACACAAGCAGCTGGACCTAACTGTCCCCCTGCTCAGCCCTCTCCTAGAGAGTGGCTAACTTGGCTTATTGCTACTCTCAAGAGAGAGACCTCAGGATCAGATTAGAAAAAAATTGCAACGTAGAAGATAACATGGGACAAAATATAGACGACCTTGGGTTTGGCAATGACTTATTACATATAATTCCAAAGGCATGATACATGAAAGAGATAATTAATAAGGTAGACTTTATTAAAATTAAAAATGTCAGCCAGGCACAGTGGCTCACACCTGTAATCCCAGCGCTTTGGGAGGCTGAGGCAGGTAGATTGCTTGAGGTCACGAGTTCAAGACCAGCCTGACCAACATCGTGAATCCCGTCTCTACTGAAAATACAAAAACTATCTGGGCGTGGTGGCGGAAGCCTGTAATCCCAGCTAGTCAGGAGGCTGAGACAGGAGAATTGCTTGAACTCGGGAAGCAGAAGTTGCAGCGAGCCAAGATCATGCCACTGCACTCCAGCCCAGGCAACAGAGTGAGACTCCACCTCAAAAAGAAAAAATACAAAAACATCTGCTCTATGAGAGACACTGTCAAGAGAATGAGAAGATCTACAGACTGGGAGAAAATATTTGCAAAAGATGTATCTGGTAAAGGACTGTTGTTCAAAATATACAAAGAACTCTTAAAATTCAACCATGAGAAAATGAACAACTTAATTTAAAAATGGACAGAACACCTGAACAGACACCTCACCAAAGAAGATATACAGATGGGAGATAAGCAAAAGAAAAGATGCTCCACATCACATGTCATTGAGGAAATGCAAATTTAAACCACAATGAGTTACCACTACATGCCTGTTAGAAGGGCCAAAATCCAGAACACTGACAACACCAAATGCTGACAAGGATATGGAAAAATAGGAATTCTCCTTCATTGCAGATGGGGATGCAAAACAATACAGCCATTTGGAAGACAGTCTATTTTTTTTCAAAACTAAACATAACTTCTACTGTATGATCCAGCTGTTGAGTTCCTTGGTGTTTACTAAAATAAATTGAAATTACCTTTATACAAAAACCTGCACGTAGATATTTATAGTAGCCTTGTTCATAATTGCCAAAGCACGGAAACAACAAATTGTGCCTCAGTGGGTAAATGAATAAACTGTGGTATATCCAGACAATGGAATATTATTCAGCATTAAAAAGAAATGACTATCAAACCATGAAATGATATGGAGGAAATTTAAATGAATATTACTAAATGAAAGAAGTCAATCTGAAAGGTTACATAATACAGAATTACAGCTATATGATGCTCTGAAAAAGGCAAAACTATGGATAAGTATAGAGGTCAGTGGTTGCCGGGAGTCGGGAGAGAGGGAGGAATGAGTAGGGGAAGCATGGAGGGTTTTCAGGGCTGTGAAACTATTCTGTATGATATTATAATGGTGGATGCATATCACTGTACATTTGTCCAAACCCATAGAATGTACAACATCAAGAGTGAACCCTAATGTGAACTATGGACTTTGGATGATGATGCATCCATGGAGGTTCATCAGTTACAACAAATGTACTACCCAGGCGTAGGACGTTGATAATGAGGGAGGCCGGCTGTGTGTATGTGAGGTCAGGGAGCATCTGGGAACCCTCTATACTTTCTGCTCAATTTTATGACCTTAAAACTGCTTTACAAAATATAGTTTATTTCAAAGGGGGAACAAATAAATCACTAACAACAGCAAGAAAAAGATTAAATACAGATCCTGAGCCTTGACAGAACAGCCCTTGAAACCTTGCTTTCTCAAGGTCCCATTACAAATCTCTGCCCAAGACTAAGCAGCCTATTTAAGGTCCCCCAAATATCCCTTGTCCTTTACCAGCATCTTCCCAGCTCACAATGTCCTCTTCCCCCACCCCTCCCCCTACCCCACCACTCAACCACATTCTCCACAATTCAGTGTTGGTTCTACCCCCTCTGGAAGACCTTCTTAACTCATCCCCACTAGAAGGGATGTCTCTGGCCTCTGCACTCCCCTGCATCTGGGCCAATCCTCTGGCTTTTAGCATTGGCTACCCTGTGGAGTTAGGTAGAACGTATGGATTTTATGGACGTGTAGTAGTTCTCTAGTGTGCAAATTCTTTTCAGAGCAAGTATTTTGCCCTATGATTTGTGCCATCACCCTCAGATTTGCTTGTACTTAATTCAAGGATTAAATCAAAATAATCAAAACTTACATTAAAATTTAATTTTTTTTTTGAGATGGAGGCTCGCTCTGTCACCCAGGCTGGAGTACAATGGAGTGATCTTGGCAACTTCCAGCTCACGGGTTCAAGCGATTCGCCTGCCTCAGCCTCCCAAGTAGCTGGGATTACAGGCATATGCCACCACACTTGGATAATTTCTGTATTTTTAGTGGAGACAGGGTTTCACCCTATTGGCCAGGCTGGTCTTGAACTCCTGACCTTGTGATCCGCCCACCTCGGCCTCCCAAAGTGCTGGGATTACAGGCATGATCCACTGTGCCCAGCCTACATTAAAATTTCAAAGCAATGAGTGGCCACAAAGCTTCCACACTGGAAGATGCATCTCACAGTTCCTCAGTGTCATAGTGTCACTGGTGGGAATGATTCCAAAGCAGCATTCAGAGTCACCTTCTGGGCTCCAAGGTGTTGAGCCCCTGGGAGTTACTAATCCTGCCTTGATAGTGAAGACGTCTGGCTCTTCAGGATTTTCTAAGGGGGTTTTAGTCTGTAAAACCTTACATGGCTTATTACCAGAGGGGCCACCTCTCTTCTATGCTCACCTTGGGAAGAGTGAGACGAACTCATTTCCAAGACTAATAATCTGAGAGCCTTTTCCTGGGGCAGCAGGCTCTCAGATCTGGCATCTGTCCTCTTCCCTTGGAGCTCTGCTGCAGTGATTTGCAACAAGGCAGATTTGATGGTGGGAGTGGGAGAGAGCATGCAGAGGCGCCCCCATTGACCTCATGCCGCCTTCCCCACCTAGCCTCAATCACATCCATACTGACTGAGAACCATGGCTCCAACAGTTACGCCTTTGAGGTAAGGGAACACTGTTTTCTCAACTAGGCATATTCTGCTAGAAAAATCACATTCCTTTTCAATATACCTTAATTATACAAATATTTCAGGTGAAAGGTACTTTGCCCTTGCCCCAAATTACCTGAGCCATGATCTCAATCTGATCATTTTATTTTAATAGTCCCAACCTTAGAATGTTCAAATCCACCTTACTCTATAGAGAAGTCCGTGTGTCCACAGAATCACCATGTTTCTTTGTCTGTCCTGGTGAGTCTGAATAATTACACAGGATTTTGATAGCGCATGTGCCATGTGTATTTATTGTGCACACAGGTAGATACATGCATAATATACTAATTGAATTATTTTAAAAACATAAATATTTTGCCAGGTTACAGAAACACACACTAAATATCTAAATCTACAAACTGCTGACAAACAGCACCTTTTCTAACAAAAGAGAACAGTTTAATAACAGTGTTAGAAAGCTGGCAATATGTTTGTTAAAATCTTTAATTAGGGACAGGCTTTCCCAGAGGCCTCTGAAGGCAAAAGGTGTAAATGGAGAAACTGTCCCAGCCTGCATGCGCCATGGTGGTGTGTTCTGAGCACAGATGGGCTGGTGAGGAAACTGTGAATGGACAAATGATAACAGACTACTCTGTAATTCCAACATCAACTCATTAGCAATCTGTCAGAGATTTTAACATTTATACTGGTAAAAATGCAGAAATCACACAATCGTTAAGTAACAGTGTGCATGTCTCACTGAAAAGGCCATTATCAACGGATTGGCATAATGGCTATTAATAAAACAAAAATGTCAAGGGAAGCACAGGCATTTGGATGCTTTGTGCTCTTGTTAGAAGATGATGATTTTGTGTGCTTTTAGGCCGTCACAGGAAGCTGAGATAACAATGGTTTCATGATGGAAATCATTAATAAATAAACAACCAGGCCAGCATGGTGGAAAAAGTAAAGGACATGAAGCCATGTCAGTTTCCAAAGGATGAATGGTGACGTTTCTGAGTTCTGAAAAAAACCTCTGTGTCAGCAACTTTAAATTCCCTTGGATCACAAACCTGGTTTCCAAATGATTTTAAACTTGCTAGTCAGCGGGTTCAAATACTTGCCACTGAAAATGGAGCTATTTAGAATGCGTGTACATAATGGGCTGAAACTGATGAAGAATCAGAATTTAGTCTCTGAAAGGAGAAAGAGAATGAACATTTCTGAGGCATCTATTATATGCCAAGTAGTTTATATTTGGAAACTTCTTTGATTTTCAAACAATCCAGTGAAATACTTCCCCCACATTGCAGGTGTAGAAGTAGCTGAGCCCCAGAGAGATTATGTGACTTCATTAAGATAGTATGGCTGGTTAAGCGGAGACAATTTTATTTGAACTCAGTTCTTTATGGTTGCAAAACGAATCTTTTTTTCCACTGCATTATACTGCCTCTCAAGTTGTCTATCATGTACACTAGGGAGTAGCTTTTTAGGATCCTCATTACCTTACTATGGACAGGCACAAGGGCCCCAGAGACTCAGGGCTCAACTTACATGAAGGCATCCTTTTTTTTTTGAAATATGGTTTTACTCTATCTCCCAGGCTAGAGTGCAGTGGTGCGATCATGGCTGTCTGCAGTCTCAACCACCCAGGCTCAAGCAATCCTCCTACCTCAGTCTCCCAAGTAGCTGGGCTGACAAAGCCATCCAATTTTAATGGCACAAATGGACACTGACTTATTTGAAGTATACACTTTAAAATTTCTTTTTGGGGAATAGTTCTGCTTCAATATTGAGAAGTGTCTGTACCTGATACGAAGAGTTAAACTAACGATCTGTGAAATCTTGTCAAAAAATTTTTGAAAGAAAAGAGTTCATATATTATGATTCTATTTATACAAAGCTCAAAAATAATGCGATGAAAACAGTTAGCAATCAAGATGATGATTACCCCTGGAGAGAACAGTGACTGCAAGCAGTCACCAGGGGACTTCTGGGATCAGGGTATTGCTCCATTTTTTTTTTCTTTTCTTTTTGAGATGATGTCTTGCTCTGTCACCCAGGCTGGAGTGCAGTGGCATGATCTCAGCTCACTGCAACCTCCGCCTCCCGGGGTCAAGCAATTTTCCTGCCTCAGCCTCCTGAGTAGCTGGGATTACAGGCATGTGACACCGTGCTCGGCTAATTTTGTATTTTTAGTAGAGATGGGGTTTCACTGTGTTGGCCAGGCTGGTCTTGAACTCCTGATCTTGTGATCTGCCCGTCTTGGCTTCCCAAAGTGCTGGGATTACAGGCATGAGCCACTGTGCCTGGCCTTGCTCTATTTCTTGATCTGAATGCTGGTTACACTACTGTGTTAACTTTGTGAAAATTTATTGAGTTTATAAATTTAGGATTTGAATACATTCCTGTATGCATATTCTACTTCAAAAACATTTACCAGAAAAAATGGAGGACAACTTTTTTTCCTAACATGATTTAAATTGGAGTCCTGCTTGTTCAATTTTCATATTTTGTGGCCATGGGCAAAATTATTCTTTATGTGAAACTTGTAATTGGATGCCTTCCTTCTGGAGTTTGGAGACTATAAGCTGGAGAATATGTCTCCCTTTGTCCATGTGGGCGAGTATGTGTACGCTTATTTAAACATGCTCATATCCTGGAAATGGAGAAATATCTATGTTCTTTTACTCTCATCTTTCAAGTTCCTGGGAATGGAATGTTAGTCAAGGGCAAATTTTATACAGGTGAGCTTGGGGATGGAACTGTCTTATTAGGTGACCCCTTCGTTGTTGGTAGCAATTTCCTGTGCAAATGGCAAGGACAGTCACCATCTCCTCTCAGGAATCAACGTGTCCAGCCAGCATGCTGAACTCACTCTCACCTTACGTCTCACCCCATCCCTGCTCAGCTCTTATTGCCAGGCTCCGCTGGAAGAGCCAAGGCAAGAGGATTTCTTCATCCCACAGACACCTGAAGGGCTGATTCTGAGGCCTCTTACACAGATTCAGCCTATTCATCTATGCCTCAAACATATTTCCAACCTTATAGTATATGCCTATCTTAATGACATAAACTTTGTTTTTTTATCACCAAGATAACTACAAACAAGGTAGATTGTTGAAATGCTGCACTGTGTTCACTAGGTCACGTCTAGAACTTTATCTTATGGAAATCATCAGACAAGTTTGCAAAGATATTTCTCATCGTGTGGATTGAAGACTACCAGTGTCAATATTGCCTATAGTCCTTGATGAAATGCAGATTCCTGGGTCTTACGCCTCTCTTATTAAAGACATGAGCCTCCTGCATCTATATTTTTAAAATAACTCAGATAATTCTTAGTCACATTTAAGCTTGCGGATCACTAATGTTCAGGGATGTTATTACAATATTATTTAAAAGAGGAACAAAAGGGAGCAGGGGAGCCTAAATGTTCATCAGAAGAGGATTAGTTAAAATAATGATGATACGATGACATTCTGCAGCTGTCAACATGTAATATAGATTCATATTTGTTGACAAGGAAAAATGTTCCCAATATATTGCTGGATGCAAAAAGCACATGTTATCTGATAACATTTTTGTTTCTAGATATGCATTTGGGTGAGGCCAGAATATCAACAGTGCTTATCTCTGGCTAATACTTTTACTTTTTGTTGTTTTCTCCTATATTTTCTGTTTCTTTTTTCTTTTTTTGCAGTAAGGATGTATTACTTTTATAATCCAATAACTCAATAAAGGTATTATAAAAAACAGAAAAAGAAAAATATTTGATATTTAATTTCCTAAGCAAGCACTTTCAGTGTACTATTCCAATGAAATGTGTGGATGGTTAATTCAGAAGATAGCAATAGCTGTCTGATCCTCTTAAGATATGAAATATCTAAAAGACATCTCTCTGTTGGTCCATGAGATCAGTCACTATTGCCAATAGAGTAGAACCTTCTGAACACAACAGTGGCTTTATAGCGATGTTTACATCACAGAGATTTTTTCTCATTAGAACTAGTGCCTTTTGCAGGGGATATGAATGGTGAAGAGGGCTGGGAAACGCATCCTCTGATTTGGGGAAGTGTATCTGGTGTGTAAAGAAAGACTGTCCAACTCTTGTATTTAGAAGATCTGCAGCAGTGGAAGAGTTCTGAAGAAAATGAAGGGTCAGTGAATCGTGGCTGTATCCTGCTTTTTATGCTTGCTTTCAATCTTTGACTTTTAAAAGTGTTTTGTTGTTCTTCTTCAGCTTCGTCTTGTAATGAAAAAGATAGGGAATGAGAGCCACTGAAAATTCCAGGACTTTGCCTCTCAGAACACAATCTTGAGAGTACATTTTTCCTAAACCAATCTGTTTTAAATGTTGTGAGGAAGTACCATGATTGGTTGTGGTAAATGACACCGGAACCACATTGCTACTCACTCTGGAAATGAGATGAGCTCAGCGTGCTGCTGGTCAAATGCATTTCTGCATTAAAACTATTACAGGCAGAATGCCTCAATAGGATTCCTTCCTCCTAATAGTTTTCCAGGGTTTGTGCTGAAAGGGCTCTGTCAATCAAGTCTGAAAATCAGCTTAACACTCTGACTTGGGTTAGTAAAATGCAGCTGCTAGCATCTCAGCTCAGAGGCCACTGTTCCCTGGTTCCAACATTATCAAGCCCCACTAAAAATGCCTCATTATAATTGATACTCACAGATAATATACTTTTTTTAAATGTAAAGAATGCCTCCAGAAAGACTCTTTGCCTTACACAAAGCCTGCTAGAAGAGAGACCCCATATCAAAGACAGATAGCTAAGAGGAAGTAGTACAGGCTAAATGTATTTTCACAAGTACCCTGGGGACAGACTTGGTGCAGATTCTGACTTTCCTGGGTGTCTTGGATAATGTACCAAGAATTGATACAGAAATAAGGATACAGCCCAGATTATATGGTTGTGAAGGAGGCTCTGATAGCACTGTCACCAATTAATGGGAAGATGAGAATCCAAATGAAAAGACTTATTTTACTAAGGAAAACAAGATGTCATAATGCAGAAAGCCCATGACAACTGACATGCCAGTGAGAAGAGAAAATGCCTCTGAATCGCTAAGTCACTGCCAGCTGCAGAGTCCATATCACTGCCACTTAGTTCTTCTAAGATTCAGACGTCTGGGCCAATTGATCCTAACTCTCTTCAAGTAGAAATATTTCTTCTCTAGTTTCATGGACAGAGACACTCTCACAAAAACAACCCACATTAAAAGGACATTAGGGCCATCAAAGTGCTGGAGGGAAGCATGATGGCTTTCAAACTAATTCTGCCTTCCAGAAAGTTTCTGCTGGCTGCCTCTGAGGAAGGAGAAAATGGAATCAACAAAGCCCTGGCGTGGGGGACAGCATTTCCACCCTGTGAATTCTCTTCATGGTAGAACACCACTAAGGTGTACAACCGAGTAGGAAACTGAGGAAGGAACATTGTTAATTATACTCCAGTGTTGTTTATTTGAGAGTTTCTGTTCAGAGCCAGCTAGAGTGACTTTCAAGGAAAAGAGAAGGCAGTGGTTTTTCATGGCAGGTAAAGCTATTGTTAGGAAAGCTGTAAAGGAGGTACTTTGGGCATGGTCTTCTTCACACATCCAAAGTGGCTCCGGTGGCTGCGGGACCACATGACATTATGAGGGAACACTTGACTCCATTACATTTGCTTCAGATTCGCTTTCAAACATTAATTGCCCGAATTTCCCTGGTCAAGTGGAAAAAAAATAGGCATGCACACGTTTATCATGTGATTGTTTTATTACTTTGTATTTCTTCCAGATGTGTTTCTGTTCAGGTTATATATGCTAGCACACACTGCCCCCATGTGCAGTGAGGAGCAGACCCCTTTCACTCTTCTTAGGATGAGTGATGGCTGACACAGATCGAGGATTTGTTGTGTGCTACAGCCTGTACTGAGCTCTTTATAAACATCCTCTCTACCTGATCCCCACATGACCGTGTGAAGTTGGTAATGTTCTTTTTAGACCTAATTTACAGGGAAAGTGAGTAAGAGGAATGTTGAGTAACTTGCTCGAGATTATCCGGCTGGTAAGCAGATCCTGACCTGCTCTATCTACAAAGCATTGCTCCTTCACTGCTATTCTCTACACCTGCTGGCTGATGATGTTCTATACTTGAGCTTCTCCTAGTATGAGTTAGTGGCCTCTAGTCAGTAGTTCCTACACGTGGCATTTCTAGGAGAGGGCACTCCGTCCCTATCCCCAGAACAAGCCCTAGGTTACACTTGGATCCAGGCCTACTTTGAGAGATTGTTGCCACTGAAGGGGAGACAGCCTACTAAAGACAGAACTCTACCTTCAAAATCAGAGAGAACAGCTTTCAATCTTGGCTTTCATATTAACTAGCTGTGTGATCTAGGCCAGATAATTTAACCTCTCTGAACTGCAGCAATCCAGCACTGTATTTAACATGGAAAGAGCTAAAAAGTCATTAGGGATATACGAGCCCTAGATTACACTCAGGCTTTGTGTTTCTAAAAATCCATCTCCTCTGGGGAGTGGAAAGTGAGAATATAATGAGTGTGTTTGGGAGAAAGATATAGCAGAGTTGATAAAAAGTGGGCAATAGTGATACCACCCACCACTCCTAAGCAGACCTCACCAGTTGATCATGGCACCATTTTGTGATGAGTCTGGTTTCAGTGTCAGAATTCTCCTTAAGGGCTCCAGGCAGTTCAATGGATTTGGTGCTCAAGAAGAACCTATTATCATCCCATGCATAGTGATATCAAAATAGAATCTGCACATGGGAGGAGTAAAATAATAAGGTAAAGGATGTGAAGAAGAAGTGAAACTGTGACATTTGAACATTGTTTTATCTCATTTTGTTCTTTTATGATTTAAAAAATAATCCTTTTCACATTAATGAAAGTGGATTTCATGGTAGGAATGGCATCCTCAGTTGGAAACTAACATTGGTGACTACTTTACATGGATTATCACCTGTGAGCAGTAAAACAGCCCAGGAAGGGAAGATTAGTAGCCCCATGATACAACCAAGGAAACAGGCTCAGAAAAGTAGAGTAACTTGCCCAATGCCACATAATGATTGAGCGGGACTATCTAGCACCAAGTGTGGTCCTCCTTCCACAACACCATTCCAGGGCATGTGACACTGAGTTTTAGGCCTTTTGCAGTTAACTCAAACCCATCTCTTCTCTCCTGGCTTCCCTGGGCTCCCGGTAGCTGTGCCCAATGATCTCTCTACCTGCCATGGGACATAGAGCACAGGGGTTTAAGACAGTGTTCCCTGCAAAGTATTGCAGGAAATTTGATACTAGAAAAAGGTCACTTAATGTAATTTTACTTAAAATGAGTTCCCCAAGTTCTAGTATTAAAAAAAAAAGAGATTCGACTAGAACCTTATCTTGAAAATGAAACTAAAATTTATGAAAATAAGTGTTCTAGGAATGAAATCTGTGGTAACTGTGTAGTTCATGAATGAATGAATAATAAACAATAAGTCTAACCTGAGGACTTAACTTTTTTATTTTTATAGATTTAGAGGGTACATTCACAGTTTTGTTACTGGATGTATGTGTAGTCGTGAAGTAACTGCGTAATTTGAAGTAACAAATTACCTCAAGTCTCAGTGGCATAAAACAATCAAGTATTATGCTCACAGATTCTGTGGGTCAGGAACTCAGCCTGGGCATGGCACGACTCCACGGCTCTTCACTATCACTTTCACTGATGTCAAGAAATCTTTCTCACCTACTTAGCTTTGTAACTGTACGAACTCCGATCATGAATATTTCTCTTAGGAATCTCCCCTGACTTCAGCTCTGCCTCTTCCCTCCATGACTGTAGTGCCTCATCCCTATGCACTACACTTTGGGGTTATTTCTTCTTCCATAAGCTTAGTTCTGCTCCTTGCCTCTGGCTACCCTCTATGCCTTCAGCTAGGCTTCAGCGAAAGAACTCATTCTTTTTCCAGCATCTGTCTTGACCCCTACGGCCTGCTTTGCTTAAGGCAGTTCTCCTCCCTGGGGCCTGGACCCTGCCATAGTACCAACCCAATAGGTTAAATTTGTCCCCTATGGAGAGATGGTCCTGGCCCTGTCAACCTGGGCTCTGAGCCATTCCTTTGGTTTCTCCTTCCTGTGCTCAGCTCACATATTGGAGAACTTTGCTCTAATGAGCTCAAAGAAGGAAAACACCTAGTCCCATGGCTGACTTGCAATGGGCACTAAATAAATGCTAGAATTTGCTTGCTCAGCAAGGCCCCTGACTGGAAATGGCCACGTTCCCTGGACACTGGGTCCAGACCACTGATCAGAACCTGTTCTGTCTAGGCTCCCCATGCCTCCAGTTCCTCCAGTGTGTTGATTTTTGGATCAGCCTTGCCCCTCACAGTGTCTGCATTACTGCTGAGAGATCTGCTGAACCTAATGACAGATCTTCCTCAGACACTTTGAAATTCTCTTTCATTCAACAAAGATATATTGATGATTCAGGCGCTAGGCCTCTGAGGTTCCAGGCCTGGACTAGAGGCTGGTGATACCATGGTGAACATAGTTCTAGCTTTGCCTCTCCTGTTACCTTTCAGCTCTTACTTGCTGGGCTTGGTGGCTCATGTCTGTAGTCCTAGCACTTTGGGAGACTGAGGTGGGTGGATCACTTGAGGTCAGGAGTTTGAGATCATCCTGGCCAACATGGTGAAACCCTGTCTCTATTAAAAATACAAAAAATTAGATGGGTGTGGTGGTGTGCACCTGTAATCCCAGCTAATCGGGAGGCTGAGGCAGGAGAATCAACTAAACTTGGGAGGTGGAGGTTGCAATGAGCCAAGATCACGCCACTGCACTCCAGCCAGGGCTACAGAGAGAGAGTCCATCACAAACAAACAAACAAACCTCTTGCTTTCCCCATTCTTGGGAGCCATACATAGTCCCTACCCAGGGTGTACCCTCTCCATGCCTATCCTCTGCCATCCTCAGCCAGTCCTGCTTTTCACTCCTGTTCTAATTGCTTTTCTGTGTCCTTTGGTTGACATCCACCCAAGAGAAGAGCATCTATTTTCCCCACTCCACTGAATTAGTGCTGGGATGATATTTCTTTAGAGCTCCACTGTTCCTTCCTAAAGTTTCTAGAGTCCTCAGGTGAGAGTCAAGTAAGAGACACTGAAGATTCCAAAAGGCGGGAGAAAGGGAAGGGAGCAGGGGATGAGAAATTACTTATTAGATGCTGATATGGTTTGGCTCTGTGTCCCTACACAAATCTCATCTTGAATTTTAATTCCCACATGTAATTCCCACATGTCAAGGGAGGGAAGTGATTGGATTATGGGGGCAATTTCCCCATGCTGTTCTCATGATAGTGAGTAGGTCTCACGAGATCTGATGGTTTTACAAATGGCAGTTTTTCCTGTGCTCACACTTCTCTTTCCTGCTGCCTTGTGAAGAAGGTGTCTGCTTCCCCTTCTGCCATGACCGTAAGTTTCCTGAGGCCCTCCCCACCCTGCCATGTGGAACTGTGAGTCAATGAAACCTCCTTTGTTTATGAATTACGAAGTCTTAGGTAGTATCTTTATAGCAGTGTGAAAACGGACTAACATAGGTACAATGTACACTATTCGAGTGATGGTTACACTAAAAGCCCAGACTTCACCACTACACATATATCCAGCAACAAAACTGTGCATGTACCCTCTAAATCTATAAAAATTAAAAAGTTAAGTCCTCAAGTTAGACTGATTGCTTAGTATTCATTCATTCATTCATTCATTCACCTATCAAATATATTTTGCACACTGCCTACAGACCACACTGCAGGGACTCTAAGTGAGACTGAGTTTGAGGCCTGGCTTTTCCACTTACTAGCTGGGGGATCTTAGGAAAGTTGTTTTTCTTCTCTGGGCATCAGTTTCCTCATTTATAAAATATGGGGTAGTAATATTGCCTACTTCACAGGGCTATTATAAGGACTGCGTTAAATCATGTAAAGTGCTTAGAATAACACTTTGCACGTAGACATTCCCAACGAGTATTAGCTGCTGCTGCTTCGCTGCTACTGTAACTCCTTCTACTACCATTATTATTGTTACTGAGTTCCAGCAGTAGGCAAAGATATAGTGGTGAACATACAGAGACAGTCAAACAAGCATATGCAAGAAAGGATGAAGACTGTAGTTGGCTTAATACCTGGTGCTGCAGTTCATAGTGGGAGGAGATTTCAGGATCACATGGAAGGCTTATTGGAACTCAGATTGCTGGGCTCTACTGTATTAGAAAGTGGGGGTGGCTTAAAACAACAAAAATTTGTTATCTTACAGTTACGGAGGTGAGAAGTCTAAAGTGGGTCTCACTTGACAAAAGTCAAAATTTCGACAGAGCTGTGTTCCTTTTTGGAGACTCTAAAGGAATCTGTTTTCTTGCCTTTTCTGGCTTCTAGAGGCTGTCTGCATTCTTTGGCTAGTGGCCCCCTTCCATCCTCAAAGCCAGCAGTGGCCGGTCAAGTCTTTCTTATGATGTTCTCTTTCTCATTCTGACCCTTCCATCTCCCTCTTCTCTATTACAGACCCTCTTGATAACATTAGGCCCACCTGGATAATCCAGGATAAACTTTTATTTTAAAATCAGCTGATCGGTCATCTTAATTCCATCTGCAACCTTAATTCCTTTTTGCCATGTAACAAAGCATGCTCACAGGTTCCAGGGAATAGGACATAGACGTCTGGGGGCAAGAGACAAGGTTGTGCCTACCACTCCTACTCTTAGAGTTTTTGATTTAGTAGGTTTGTGGAGGGGCCCAGCAATTTGCATTTCTAACAAGTTCTCAGGTGATGCTGATGCTAATGATCCAGAAACTCCCTTTGAGAACCACTGATGATATGGTTTGGATTTGTTCCCACCCAAGCCTCGTGTCAAATTGTAATCCCCAGTGTTGGAGAAGGGGCCTGGCAGTAGGTGACTGGGTCATGAGGGCAGATTTCTCCCTTGCTGTTCTCATCACAGTGAGTGAGTTCTCACGAGATCTGGTTGTTTAAAAGTGTGTAGCACCTCCCCTTCACTCTCTCTCTCTCCTTCTCCAGCCACGGGAAGATGTGCCTGCTTCCCCTTTGCATCATGATTGAAAGTTTCCTGAAGCCTCTCCAGCTATGCTTCCTGTACAGCCTGCAGAATGGTAAGCCAATTAAACCTCTTTTCTTTATAAATTACCCAGTCTCAGATATTTTCTTTTTCTTTTTTTTTTTTTTGAGATAAAGTCTTGCTCTGTTGGCCAGGATGGAGTACAGCGGCTTGATCTTGGCTCACTGCAATCTCTGCCTCCTGGGTTCAAGCAATTCTCCTGCCTTGGCCTCCTGAGTAGCTGAGATTACAGGCACCTGCCACCATACCCAGCTTTTTTTTTTTTTTTTTTTTTTTTTTGTATTTTTAGTAAAGACCAGGTTTCACCATGTTGGCCAGGCTGCTGTTGAACTCCCGACCTCGTGATCTGCCCGCCTCAGCCTCTCTAAGTGCTGGGATTACAGGCGTGAGCCACTGCACCTGGCCTCAGGTATTTCTTTATAGCAGTGCAAGAATGGATTGCTATAACTGGTTTAGAAATTCTGTTCGCTTAACATTTTAATTCATTCAGTTCTATGTGCCCAACACTATAGGAGATGCTGGTGATGGTGCCTGCCACTTAAAAAAAGCCCATAATCTAGCAAAGGGGGCAAACAATTTCAATTTGGTGTGACATATACTCTAAGAGTGTGAATGGAAAGTGGTAAGTGTGCAAAGTGCTAAGCACTCCTAGAAGACAGAACAACTAACAGGGGCGAGGGAAGCTTCACAGTGCAGGTGACACTGGGCATTAAAAAGTAAGGAGGAGGTTTCTAGAGAGTTAAGGGAGGTAGAATATTGCAGGTATTGGGAATACCATAGGGGAAAAAGAGCATGACGTATTTAGGGAATGGGGTGTTCTTTGCAGTTGGAGTGGATAGTTCATTGCAGTAGAAGAAAACTTGGGAGTTGAAAAATACCATATGCCACAATAAGGAATATAGTGGACCTGTCTGAATTGCCTGCCCAGCCCACACTGTCTTCTCTGAGAACATTCTTCTCTACAACTTCCACTGAAGATGTGGACCTCCACCGCTGTCATGTTTTGTCCATATGACTTCACCCCTTCATGTCACAGACAATTGAGCATTTGACCCATGAGCTAAGCCAATTAGATTTTCTTTCTCAATAATTTGTTCTGAGAGACACGATGGTTATGTAGGCTTGAATTAAGAATGTGTATGGGGGTCATGTGTATTGATGAACAAGCAGGGTGGGAGAGTTTTCAGGAGAATGGGGTAAAGTCAAAGAAAGAAGCAGAGATAAGATACTGAAGGCAGTGAGAGAGAAGCCAGCACACAAGGGACTCTGTCCGACAGCTCCCCTGCAGCCTGGCTGTACTTCTTGCTTCGTGAGAATCCCCTATTTCCTTATAATAAACCTTTCTCTTAAAATGAGATGGAGTACCTTTTTTTTAAAAGGGTTTAGGTTTTATCTTGGAATTAATGAGCCAGTAGAAGCATATAAGTGAAAGGAAACATTTGCGTTTCAGAAGATCTCTGGCTGCAGAAGAGGGTCAAGGCTCTGCGTTGGCCTGGGCAACAGAGGGTGAGAGTCTAAACTCAGACAGCAGCAAGGATGGGAGGAAGGGGTGGCTCTGAGAGATACTTGGGAGATAGAATTGATAGGAATTAGTGTCGGGTTGTATGAAGTCGAGGGGAGAAGGAGTTAAGGACAGTCCTCTGTTTTCAGCTTGATGAATTGAAATAATTAAAAACTGTTAACAAAGAAAGTAGAGACAGAATCACATTTTGGAAGAAAGATATTGAACTCAGTTTAAGGCACATGTTGTGTTTGAGGAGCCTATGGCAATATGCAGTAGGCATTGATGCTTTATACCTGCAGGTTATAAGGGGGTTAGAATAAAGGTGAATATAAGTGGTATTCCCCTGACTAGATTAGATTCTGGAAAGAATTTAACATGAGAAGGGAAAAAAGGGAGTGAGACAACAGAAATGCTAACATTGACAAGCCAGAGGACAGACACCAGCCAGCCAAGGAGCCTGAGCAGGAATGGCCAGAGTAGTAGGAGACAGGAGAAAGTGAACACAGACATTGAGGGAGGAGAGTTTTAACCAGGAGAAAATTTCCATACAGGTCAAATTGTGCAGTGAAGCTAAGTAAGATGACAGCTGAAGGTTCACAGCATTTGATATTCGATCCATTGTTGTCTTTAAAGAGAGTAGTTCCATCAAAAGGGAGATGCTGGAAATAAGATGAGGTCATCTTGGGTGAGGAGTGACTGGTTGGTAAGGAAGTAGGCAAGGCTGGTGATAACGACCCCTTCTGGAAGTTTGGATGTGAAGGAAAGGAGACACTTAGGCTGAAGCTTAAGGATGAAGAAAGATATTGTGGGATTGTTATAAAAATGACCCTAATTCTTCATTTCTCCCTGAACCCACATCCTTAGTGATATGACTTTGCAGTTCCTCCCATCAAAAGTGGAGTCTATTTCCTTGCCCCTAGATTGGAGTTGTGACTTGCTTTTGACAATAAAATGAAGAAGAATTGGTTTTGTGCCAGTTCAAGAAGTCTTATGCACTTCTGCTTTCTCCCCGCTGTCCCTACTTCTTGAAATCCTGCCCAGCAACCATGAGAACAAGCCTGAGTTAAATTTCTGGATGATAAGCGATCAGTGTCCCAGTCACCCACTTCACTATAACTAATAACCTGCTTAATTGCCAGACATGCAAGTGAGCTCACCCTTGACGAGCCTGCCCTAGCTGACCCCCCAGCTGACTGTACCCTCATGAGGATGTGTAGTTACTATTTTGGGCCCAGCTGAAGTCAGTTGAGCCTGGCCCAGATAACTTATCAACTTGTGAATAAACTTCTCTGTATTTGAATCCAGTGTTTTGTGGTGCTTTGCTTTTACATCATAGGTAACTGACTGGAAAGGTTGTTGGAAGGTTTTTATAATTTTGCATTAGCATGAAGGAGTTTTGAACATATTTACACAGATGGGGAAAAGACAGATTGAAGATTCAAGAAAGAGGGGGTAAGTGATGGGAGAACGGGATGTGACCAAAAGCTCAGGTAGAAGATTAGCCTGGGAAAAGACAGAGTGCCTCTTTTGCTTTCAAGATAAGAGAACAAAGTAGGGATGGGAGTAGAACATCCTGGACTGCAATTCAGTGCATCACTCAGGCTTCGGCTCTCAACTATGAACTAGGTGCTAGTTTCTCTAGCTGTATCTCGGAACATGCTCACATGTAACATCCAACCAAAAATTAATGCTCTAAACTCATGCATTTCCACATCTGTCAAAACTAAAAGGGGCATCTGAGACAGATTTCCTTTTGTTTTCACTGGCGTGTCAAATGCCACAGTGACAGCAAAGGAATAATCTTCAGTTTTATGTATAATGAGGTCTGAAATTTCCGTCTCCACACATTGATCATGAATCTTATTTCACTAGATAAACTGACAGCAGAGTCTCAGGTACTTAAACAAAATTTTGAAAAAAATCAACATTACCACCCACATCTATGGGTTTTTTTTTCCTACTGTCATTTTCATGGTTCAGTTATTTTGTCTATATGCACTCATTTCCAGTTTTTTCTGGGTTCCTCAATAGTCAGATCTTTCCTCAATCCTACATATATGCCCCTACATCCTTAAAAATATGATTTAATAGAAAGTCAACTGGTTTGGCAGGCAGAAAAACTGAGTTCTAGTCTTAACTCTGCTGTTAACTAGCAAAATTATCTAGGCTAAGTCACTTAACCTCAGTTTTCTTATCTGAAAAATTTATTCCTCCAATAGGTATTTATTGAGTAGGCATCATGTGCCAGACACTATTCGAAGTGCTTAGGATATACCAGTGAAAAAAACGAAGGCCCTTGCCCTCAGGGAGCTTACATTCTAGAGGAATCGGACCATGAAAAACAAATGCAAAAGACAGGATACTTATATAATTGCAGGTGCAAAGTGTTATGAAAAAATTAAAAATAAAGTGGGAGTGGGGCCAGGTTGCAGGTCAGGAGAGACCTCTGAGGAGGTGATTAGAAGGAGGTGAGAGGGTTACCATGAGGGTGTCTGGAGGAAGAATGTTCCAGAAAAAATTCCTAACAGTGTTTCCTCAGTCTTTCCTTCCCTTTAGATTCCATTTATGCTTGTTGACCTCAGTGAAGATTTGCAGTATGTACGACCATTAGGCCAGTCTTGTATACTATTCATTATGTTTCTTTGAATAGGCAACAAATGATCAACTATTCCCTTGTGAGCTAGCCCCATGGATCCTAGGTACAAGATCCTGTTGCCTTGAATTTACTTGCAGGGACCTCTGTGTGGTATTTTCCACTGGAAAGGTCAGGTTTATATTATGTCAAACATCACATGAGGATTTCCTATGCACCTTTTTACCTTGCACAGGGCAGCTTAAGCAGGCAAATGTATTTTTACAAAGACACAGCTCTTGAGAAAGTCACTACCATTTCTGCAAACCTCTAATGTGCCAGATGCTTTACATTCTTTATCTCCCTGGATCCTCACAACACTCCCTCTAATGCTAATGAGGTCAGCATTTTTCTAACTTTACAGATGAGAACATGGAAGTTCAGAGAGTTTCAGAAACTTACCTGTAGTTACATAGCTATTAAGTTTCAAAGCCAGGATTTGATTCCTAAGTGTAAGTTCTTTCTGCTATCCCACCCTGCTTCTTTTGTTTTTGAATATTCTTTGATCTACCTGGGAAACCAAATGTACATATATATGAGACAATCAGAGAGTAATTTTAAGGCAAATAGCACAGTGGTTAGGAGCTTGGGCTCTGCAGTTAGGCAGCTAGGGGTCAAATTCCAACTCTGCTACATCATCACTATGTGATCACAGGTAAGTTCCTTAACTTTTCTGAGCCTCTATTTCTTTATTTATAAATATGGATCATATGAGGATCCATCTAATACAGTTGTTGGGAGGATTCAATGAAATAATGCATATAAAGTGCTTAGCATGGCACCTCTTACATAATTGCTAATATATGTTAACAGTTATTCTCATATATTGTTAATGTATTTTTCAAAGATATATACATACATATATACATATAAAGATATCTCTGGAAGGCTTAGAAGGAGACAAAAGGAACTAGTCACAGAGTGCCTCTGAGTTGGGAGCTAGGGAGCTGGGACAAGAGCACGGATTACTTTTCACTTTATTTGTACACCCTGTGTACACTTAAATGTTGGGCCATATGATATTACTTATTTAAATGAACAATTACAACATTTTTAAGAAGCGCTGTTGTTATTAGCATTGGAAGGAATTTGGAATAAAGAAGCTATCAGTTAAGTAGACTGATTTGGAGATTTCTTGAAGGTGATGAATTGGACAGAGTCTTGAAGCGGGTACTAAATTTCCATGACAGAATAAAGAGCTGGGAGGTATTTTAAGTGAAAGGTTCTAGCAAAGTAGAGCATAAAGGTGGAAATGAGTAGCCGGTGAATGCAGTCCATCCAATTGTTTGGTGTTGTGGAGACAACGAATCCAGCCAATAGATGAGAATGAGGATGCTTTCCAAATGCTATAGTAGAAAATAGAGGCTGTAAGTGAGAAATTGGACAGAAACACTCCACCTCGAATACAAAAATTGAGAAAGAACAGTTCTGGAAAAGATTGCCAGTTGAGGCCAATTCCACGAGCCCTGCTGCCAGAATTATTCTGGTTCATCAATCCAAATTGAGCTGGAGGAACCTTTGACATCCCCCTCTCTCTGCCTGCAGGTCAGCTGCCTCCAATCCTGAGGTCGTCACTCATCAAGAGGGGATAATCCCAGGGACAGCAGGATCTGCTTCGTTACTTGGATTTAGGAGCCAGAAACCCATCAGGCAGCTAAACAGTAACAATGACCCACCATTAAACACACTGAGAGAAGAGCATGATGAGGAGTTTGTACAAGAAGAAGCCAGGAGCACTTGCTGACAATGCCTACGGAGACGCAGGCTTCTGTGAGCTCTGCCTGTTGAACTGTGGTAAAAATATATCTCCTTCCCTAGAGATATTTGGATGTGGGCACAATATCAGTTCAGACGATGGTCAATGCATGGACTTAACAGAGGGAAAAGACTTTGGACTGCAGAGTCAGATAACCTTGGTCTGAATTGTTTTTCTTCTACTTCTTTGAAGTATGTTTTTACCACATTTGAAACTGTCTGAGCCTCAATTTTTTTATCTGCAAAGTGGAGCTAATACCTACACGGGCTTTTAAGAGAATCAAACACAATAGTGTTTGAAAAGCAAGGTACTCCCCTTTATGGAAAAAGAGCTCGTAAAGGAACCAATACAACGGCCGGGCACAGTGGCTGATACCTGTGACCCAGCACTTTGGGAAGCCGAGGTGGGCAGATTGCTTGAGCTCAGGAGTTCGAGACCAGCCTGGGCAACATGGTGAAACCCCGTCTCTACTAAAATACAAAAGATTAGCCAGGCATGGTGGCATGCACCTGTAATCACAGCTACTTGGGAGGCTGAGGCAGGAGAATGACTGGAACCCAGGAGGCAGAGGTTGCAGTGAGCCAAGATCATGCCACTGCACTCCAGCCTGAGTGACAAGAGAGAGACTCTGTGTCAAAAATAAATAAATAAATGGGAACCAATACAACACAGGCTGCTTTCAAAATTTTCCCTGCTCTAGGTACTCAGTGCCCAAGCACAGGCTTCTTTCTTTTGCTCAGATACCAGGGATAAGAGATTAGAGAAAGGAGAGAGAGCATGAAAGAGAAAAAGAGAGAAATGTGGGAAGACAGGAAGCCAGATTTTGGCTCTTAGAGGAAAAAATTCACTCTAAATAATTTTCAGACAATGTTGCTCTTCTTTCTCAAACACTGGGGCCACAGGCATTATGCCAAAGAAGTCAGCAGCCTGGCAGATATTTTAAACTGATTCTGAGACTGAACGACAGGCCATTTGCACCATATGCCACTGACACGTTAATCTAGGCAAGGATGCTAGGCACCTGGGGAAATCCATGCTGAAATGGCATTTAGGCAGGACATACCAACTCCAGTGGCAGAAGTTCATCAAAACAAACAGGCCGGGCGGCTAAGAGGATAGAAGTGGAAAGCAGGAGTGAAGCAGACGTGTGGTGTCCAAGGCTCAAAAGGTGTTCTGAGTTGCAGACACTTCATTGTGCTTCTAGGAGAGCTTCAGATTCAGCAAGACATCAAAACTGGGTATTCACAGTCTCGACAAATGAGTATCTGCTACTTTTGCATCAGTTATTCTACATGGCCTCCAATCCTGTGACTCTTCCATCCATTGGTAAACACTGGGCGATGCTCCAGTTCACCAGAATGGCCTCCTTTATCCCTGCAGTTTCATTGTAAAAAGCCCAAGCAAGCGGCTGCCGAGTGATTCTAGTGGTTGCTCCAGTGTCAGACTTTCCAGGATCCAATTTGTGAGAGCACTCTGGGCCTTTGGTCTCCCTCTACCCTTTGCCAGGCCCTGTTTCTTGGTTACTCTGAGTAGTAATGAGCTTCTCCACCCCAGCACGAGGACAGACTCACTGCCAGCACATGAAAAGGGTTGTGCTCGTGTGTGGCAAACTACTCTATTTCATGGGCAGCTCACACATCTGTTTTTTTTCTTTCTTCTGTGATGCAACTCCACTAATGATTTTTTAAAGTAGGAATAAGGCAGTACTATGGCTTTCTGGGGGGAAAAAAGTCACACAGCAGGAAAACTGCAGCAGACATCATCAAAGAAGCACAGAATAAAATGCCCACCCATTCTTGTCATTGGACCAAATGATTTTCCAGGAGCAAAAGGATCGTGCTATCAGGCATCTTACTAAACAAATAGAATCATTACCTTATTTTCCTCCAGGCAAATGAGGCTTAAAAAATCAGCTCTTCCTGTTAATGTTAGTTATTTTTCATAGTCAGAAGAACATGAAAGATCATAAAAACAAGATTTGGCCACCAAAGAATGTGGGTGAGTAGTTCAGAGTTGTTGTTAAACGTGGGCTCTGGAACCAGCTCTTGGTTCGGATCCAGAGCTCTGTCCCTTACCCGCTAATGACCGTTGGCAGTTTACTCAACCTCTACCCCCAGTCTCTGCTTCTTCCCACAGAAGCTTGCATAAATAACTTATATGGAATAACCCCACCTATAACTTGTAAAGAATAACCTCACCTGCCAGGGTTGTTAAGAGAAGATGTGTGTGTAGCAAGGAGCACATTTCTTGGCACATGGTCTGGGTACCCATGTTAAAATGAGAGGCCTGATCTTGGAAACTACATGTCACTTATGTGTTTTAATGTAGAGAGATTGTTTCCATGAATTCTTAACAAAGACTGACTCGATGTTCAAATGAGAAAATCATAGGCATTTTCTGAGCATTCACCACTACACCCATTGGGCTGTGCTACGCATTAGGAAAAATTTATAAGAAGTAGAAGAGTTAGTTTTTGCTCGGGAGTAGCTCAGTCAACCCTGAAGAACAGTAATACCACTGTTAATCCAAGACCTGATGTTCAGCAACCCCATGCCTTTACCCTATGCACACAGAAACCCCATTTTAAATGAGATCTAAACATGCCTCCGCCGTAGTGTCCTAACCGATCTCCCAGCACCCCTCCTTGACTTCATATAGCAAATCCACAGAGCAGCAGAGGGCTCTATATAATGTAAAATAAATCATATCATCTCAGAATTCACTGATGGCTCCCTACTCACACAGAATGGGATCCAAAGTCCTCACTCTACCTATAAAACCCGTCACGGTTTGAGCCCTGTTACCTTCCTGGTCACTTCTCTTCCTGCCTCCTTCCTTCGCTCACCCCCTTCCAGCCACACTACCCTCCTCAAACACAGACAAGCATGCTCTCACTTCAGAACATCTGGACTGCTGCTTTCTCTCTGGAATGTTCTTGTCCTGTGTACTCATATGGCTTGGTCCTTTACTTCATTTAGGTTTCTGCTCAAATGTCACTTATCAGAGAAAGCTTCCTTGGCTATTCTCTTTTTTTGAGATGGAATCTTGCTCTGTCACCAGGCTGGAGTGCAGAGGCCAGTGGTGTGATCTCAGCTCACTGCAACCTCCACCTCCCGGGTTCAAGCCATTCTCCTGCCTCAGCTTCCCGAGTAGCTGGGACTACAGGCACACACCACCATACCTAGCTAATTTTTGTATTTTTAGTAGAGACGAGGTTTCACCATGTTGGCCAGGATGGTCTCAATCTCTTGACCTCATGATCTGCCTGCCTCAGCCTCCAAAAGTGCTGGGATTACAGGTGTGAGCCACGGCACCCAGCTGCCATTCTTTTTAAATAGTCACCCAATCCTGCTATTCTCCATCTCCCTACTCTGCTTTATTTTTCTTCACAGAGCCCTCAAGACTTCATAAAGGAAGGTTATAGCGGTGAGGTCCAGTCCTCACCACTATAACTGATCCCAATGTCATAATTATTATTTGTCACCCTCATCTTCCATCCCTATTCTAGTTTTGCTTCACCCTTTACCAACGCCTCAGCTGGTCTAGGGTGCCTCCCAGCAACCTAGGAGTCATCTAAGAGTGACTTAAACCTTTACCCCCAAGAGGACTGTGGGCTGAGGTTGCTGCATTTGCTGATTTACAGTTATCAATAGGCATGGACGTTATCACCAAGAGATGCCCCATTGAATCCCTGGGTCCTAGACATACTCCCTTCTGCCCTACCCCTCTATTTTGCAATAGCAACCCTGGTTCCTCATAGGAATCAAGGTTGTCTTAATAAAAATTTCACAAGTGGATCATTGAGAATGATGGTGAAAAGAATGGATCTTATTTCCACCAGTTGATTCCTGGACCCACATATTATAGCTAGTAGAGAATCCACTCTGTTTGTTTTGTGCATATACTGCATGTTGGAGGATACAGTTCAACCCCATAGGGCATTATGCCCAAGCTAGCACCTTAACTAGGCTGTTCCATTATTCTACTAGGCTGGCTTTCTCTGGGTGAAGAAGTACATTGTAAGAGCAATCAATCTCATGGTCATGTGCCCATTGTCACAACCCTCTTACCATCAAATGGATCCCTTAGACTGAGCCATAATTGTGTGGAATCCCATTTCAGTAAAGAATACATTCCATAAGTCCTCAGATAGCAGTGTCAGCAACAGCGCTGGCATCAGGGAAGGCAAAGCCGTATTCAACTAGGTGTCAGTTCCAATCATGGAATTAGGTCTGATGTCATCAACTTGCCACCAAGTGCCTGGCTAGTGTCTTTGAGGATGGTGCCTTATGCCAGCCTGCCCTGCAGGCAGGAAGGACATTCAGCAGTGGCAGGGGCTGTGTCCGCCCTGCTGAGAAGGACTTGATGCTCTTGTTTCCATGCCTAGTCTCTACTCCTGTCACCATGGCCATGCCATTAATAAGACAATTGCAAGAGGACTGGAATGGCCATGGAGAGACACTGACATCCAGAAACCAGTCATCCTGTCTACTTGGTTGTTGATGCTCTATTGATTCACTATGGTGGATGCTCATGGCATTAACATGAGATTTAAAAAATCCTCACCCTTTATGCTTGTCCTCATAGGTCCGGTCATATGCCTTGGCCCTATACTTCCTTACAGAGAAAGCCGATAAAAACAAACATTAGAAAGCTGGTCATTATTGTCGGCCTCTGAATGTGACTCAGAGTTTTCTGCCCAAGGGCCAGAGAGGGCAGCTCTACTCACCTAGTTCCTATCCTTATTAGGCAAGGGTTGCCCCAAGGAATGTTAATTTTCTCAAATGTCTAGGTTTGCATATGTGTGAGTGCTCAGGAGACTACAGCAGACATCTCTTCAGGTTAGAAAAACTCTGGCAAGAGAGTGGAACAGATTCACAGTATAGCTGAGACAAGATCCTTATCTGGTTACACTTGGGCATAGCTGCTTGCTGCAGCAAAAGTTGGAATAAAAGGTGGGTTGAGAGGATATGAGATGAAGCCCGTGCAGTGTCTGATATACCTTCAAAAGCTGGGAAGGCAAGTATGACTGTAAGAAAGTGTTAAATTATGTATTTCAGATAATTAGATAACAGGATTTTAAAAATATATGCTAATTGTATGGTGCTGTCAAAAAGGCAAAAGTTCTTAGCAAAAGAAGAGATCACTTGGGCTAGAGTCGGCAGGAAAGGAGCTGGTGCTTTGAGCCATGGCTGGTGGGGAAGCTGAGGATTTTGAGTAAGTCCCTCCATGTTAAGGAAGCTGAATTGATAATGTCCTGAAGAAGAGTTGAAGTCAAGGACAGGACAGATAGACTGCCTTCTATAAGGCAGACTGCCGTCTTTGTTGTGATACAGTGTAGTACATGGCTAAGGAAACATGCTTTGGAGTAAAACAGGTCTGTTTTGTATCCTGGCTCTACTGCTTGGGCAAGTTCCTTAACCGCCTCACTCTTTAGTTTCCTTATCTGTCTAATGGGAACAGTGCCTACTTCATAGATTTATAATGAAGATTCGATTAATCACATAAAACACTTAAAATAGTTCTTGGTATATCATAAGCTCTAGTAAAGATGATCTATTACTATTATCGGGGAAAGTACAAACAATGGTTTTTTTAAAAGTGAAAGGAAACCTAACTAGAACAAAATTATAAGAACAGGAAACACTCAGCAGTAAAGGGAAAACAGGTAAATCATATTTTCATACAGCACAAAGTAAGTGACTTTTTAAAAAGTCACACAAAAAGTATTCAGTTATGTCCTGCAAAAAGTGCTCAGGGATGTCTGAGGCATCTCAGAGACACTCAGCAGAAATTCCTTTTAGCCTCAGTGCAAACAAAACTAATCAAACAATAATGGCCGTGTTGACATTATCAGAAAAAGCAGTGGCAAAAAACCTGTTGGTAGCTCGTATCCTTTTGGAGTCTATAGCACATATGGGAAGCTTGGGCCTTTCCTCATTTCTCCAGTGTATGGCCGGATTAGCCAGGCAAATGCAATCTGCCTCCACATCAGAAGGAGAATATTTCCAGGCAGAAAGGGCTGCAGCTGTCACTGATGACCCCCAGGCATCTGGGGTTAGAATGGTTTGCTGCAGCCAAGTTCTGGGGGGAAAAGACTTCTCTTCCTACCTGAGCTGCCTACTCGTCTTCCTTTGCTCATAGTTTGTATGAACAGAACAATTGTGTTGATGATTCCACGCACTGAATGGGGTTGAGAGAATATCAAAGCATGTGGGCGTTGGTTTGACAAGTTATCCAAAATATCATGAAGAGTTTCCTTTTTGGTCTTCTGTCTTCAAGGTGCACCCTTTCCAATGCTAAAGTTCTTTGTGAATCTGCCTTGGCAATTAGCATGAAGACATAAATGACCTTTGGCAATCATTAGCTCCTTATTCATCATCTGCCTTCCCTTTATTCTCCAAGAGATCCTGACCCACTTCATTTTTGTGTTGTAAAAACCTTCCATTATTTTCTAAGTTCAAAGGACCTTCTTTAAATTTTTTCCTTTGTTATAATAGTAGTACTTGCTTATTAGAAAAAAATCAGAGAATTTAGAAGGGTGCAAAGAGAAAAGTGAAAGATTCCCTCCCCACTCAACCAAGAAACAACCCCATCCCACTCCCTACAGGTTCACCACTGACAACAATGAGTTGTGTAGGCTTCCAGACATCCCCTCTTTTCAAAGGAGATTGTACCCATTCCACACAACTCACAAATATTGCTCTTTTGCAACTTACTTTTTTGTTGAACAATATGACAATATCTTTTCATGTGTTCACATAGATTTACCTCATTATTTTTAATGAGTAAATAGTATTCTATTTTGCAGTTTACCAGGAATTGTCTAACAAATCCCTGATTAATGGGATACTTAAGATATTTCCAATTTTTCTGTTACAAACAATTCTGACATGAACACCCATATATACATATATGTATATATATAATTGTGTGCTTGTGAAAGTGCATGTTTAGAATAAATTCTTACAAGAGTATTTTGCTAAATTTGATGGTGTGTACATGTAACACTTTTACATATATTGCTAAAATTTGAGCCAATTTATACTCCCATTAGCAGTGTATTAGAGTCTGTGATTCCACTCCCTCCCAAGGTTCCTGAGTCTTCTGACAAAGTAACCTGAGCTTTGAAATCAGGCAGACAGGATTCTGAATCCTGGCTCTGCCGTTTATTAGCCCTGTGACCACTTTTAAATTAGTAGGCCCCTTGTGGCCTCAGTTTTCTCTCCTATGAAATAGAAAGAAAAAAAAAAACAAAAACCTTCTATAACTGGTGTAATAGTTAAGTGAAACAACGTAATTGAAGGACCTAGTACATTGCCTGCCAGACGGTAGCCACTCAGCACACGCCATTTCCCTTTACTTCAATTTCCTAACATGATATTCTTGTTTATGCCTGCTTCTCGCTAGAGGGTCTCCTCTTCCTGGTATGCCCTTTTCTTGCAGTGAGATAACAAGAGACACATATGCTGGAATTTAAGAATCACTTTCTTTCTTTCTTTCTTTTTTTTTTTTTTTAAGACAGGGTCTCACTCTACTGCCCAGGCTGGAGTGTGGTGGTGTAATCACAGTTCACCACAGCCTGTACTTCCTGGGCTCAAGTGATCCTCCTGCCTCAGCCTCCAGAGTAGCTGGCTGGACTACAGGTGCATGCCACCACACTCGGCTAATTTATTTTATTTTATGATTTTTTTTGTAAAGAAGGAGTTTCACTTTGTTGCCCAGGCTGATCATGAACTCCTGGGCTCAAGTGGTCCTCCCACCTTGGCCTCCTGAAATGCTGGGATTACAGGGGTGAGTCACTGAGCTGGCCAATAATCATTTTCTGTTTTTATTTCATCTGTGTTTGCACGTCATTAGAGAAGTGACGACACTTCTCTGGGGCATCATTTCTGAGAATTTGAGGATTCTTTGCTAATTGGTTAGCAAAGAACTGATAAGTTAACTACCAGATTCCTTTTGTATCATTTTGTACAAATTCATTAACCCTAAAAGATTATAGAGACTTCCGTTAAAAAAAAATGACTTTTGTGGGTTGTAGGGTGACTAAAATTTTCCCTTCAGACAAAGATTCCTGAAGTTTTCCTCATAGAAGATTATACATAACCCCCACCGGTCCTACAACTTACTCCCTGTTCACAGACAAAAATATCAAGAAATAACTGGCAGCTTCTATCTATTCTCAACCTATGTAAGCTCAAACAGTACAATTCAATCATTAGGTGATGCTCATAGCTACTTTATAGTATGTGCATTCCCTGAGTAAGTCCACGAGTTTTTTCTGTTTTCTGAGTTTCTGGCCTAAACCATTGCAGACTAGGGTATTGTAGCTTAGCTGATTCACTTCCCAGCAGCTCAACCCTACTTTTATAATTAGATTTTATTATTGCGATCTGGAAGAACTAAAGACAAGACCACCCCAACCAGGTCCATAAACTTATGGGAAAGGACTGTACCCAGTGAAGAAGTGGGGAAAGCAGACACATTCAAAGACACTTTTTTCTCCATGCAGTGCATCTTCTTCAGGGATCTTTCCCAATTGCTAGAAAGTAATTCGGCTCACAAAGCTCAGATGGCATCATGTTGTGGGGATGAGACGTGATGCTCTTTGTAGCAAGGCCACCCGAAAGTTAAGAAGATCTGTGTGAGCTTTGACTGCAAGGAGATTTTTAGTTTTAGCATGAAAAGCCAATATCAGATCATTTGAATTTATTTTCCACTTCAGTTTGCCCATCTGCTCCAGGAAATCTGATTTAAATATATTTTATCATAAGCTTTCCACAGACACCAAGTTACCTAGCAACTCCAAGTTGCCTTTAGTGAGTTGTTTCCAACATAAAGAGAGTTCAGAACTTGGGGATGATGTGTTTTTAGCCTTCAAAGTTTAGGAAGCAAGAATTAAATATTGAAACTGCCATTCTTACTCTGCATGAATGTAGAACCTATTTAAATTACATAGAGTCTTGGGGGCTGTATTTCTAAAGAGAAATTTTTAATTAACCTACATGACCATAAATGTAAATGAAATAGTTCTGTTTAATTTGCAATAACCAATCCAAACGCAGCATTGCTCAGATCTAATGTAGGATCTTTAACAAAATCTAAATTAGTGCTTTGCATTTTGTGCTTGTTTTGGTAAGTCAAAAAGATTGAGTATTTCTAGACCTTGGCAAATATATCCCTTGGCTCCATTATAAGGATATGGGCTTAGACCTGTAGATGGTGAGTTCAGCACACGCAGAAACATCACTATTCTCCAAACACATAGGAAAGATAGATATGATATTAAATATATATGTATATATAAATGCATGGCCACAATCTAAAACAAAAAAGGAAAGTCTTTATGGATTACAAACGGAAAGGAAAACCCAATTGTTAGCAAGAACTAAAGCTGCTCACAGCGCCTGGAGAGCCCAGAGTGAATAAGGCCACCAGCGTTGGAGTCTTAACACCAGGTTGTAGACTGACACTGAACACCTGCTGTGTGTGGTCATAAACTGGGACTAGGCTCCTCACACAAAGCAGGCAGCCAAAATCTCTTTAGCATGTTTGTGAACGGTAACGAAAATCACTTTGCTCATTACCCAAGGTTGTAACCAGAAATATACTATTTGCAATGCTCAACCAAATTATTATTCAAGAGTGAGGATGAAATAATCATATTTTCAGATAGACAAAGACTCTAAAACCTTACAACCCTCAGATTCTCACAAATCTAAATAGGTAGTACAATAATATTAACTATAATACTACCAATTTTTTTTACATTAAACAAGTTAGAACTAAAATTCCAGACAATTACACGGATTTTAATCGGGGTGGGAAATTTTGGGGACAGACATATTGTTCTGAGGTTTTAATCTTGTTTGGAAACATAATAGAATCTGATTCAATTTGGATACTTTCAAAAATATTAATATAAGTATGTCTGTAGAATTGTAAAGTAAATAAGCTGTATTTCTGATGGAGGTCTTGAAGTCTAGGATACTAGCTCATATTATAAGGAGACAAGATTGAGGAAACATTGAGCAAAAGTCATTTTTTATCAGCAACAAAGCAAAAGTAGGAGACAGAATAGTGACTTCAGATCTATAGAGAAGCTAAATTATCAGCAACAGAAGAGATTTTGAGCCAACAGGATGAAAAGGCCTAGGGCAAAGCATTGGTTTCCTGAGGTAACATGTTGCAGCTTGGTCAGCTGGAGTCAAGCATACCTTTTAGTAGTCTGTCTAAAGCAGTGATTCCTAAGCTTTTTGGTCTAAAGACCCCTTCATACTCTGAAAAATTTTAGTGAGGACTCCAAAGAGCTCTTTGTGGGCATATTAGTCTGTTCTTATGCTGCTAATAAAGACATACCTGAGACTAGGTAATTTATAAAGGAAACAGGTTTAATGGACTCACAGTTCTACATGGCTGGAAAGGCCTCACAATCATGGTGGAAGACAATGGAAGAGCAAAGAGATATCTTACATGGCGGCAGTCAAGAGTGTGTGCCGTGCAGGAGAACTGCCTTTTTATAAAACCATCAGATCTCATGAGACTTTTTCACTATCAGGAGAACAGCATGGGAAAAGCCCACCCCCATGATTCCATTACCTCCCACTGGGTCCCTCCCACAACACATGGGGATTATGGGAGCTGCAATTCAAGGTGAGATTTGGGTGGGGATACAGCCAAACCATGTCATTGGGCTAATGTGGGATAGATAGCTAGATCGGTGTAGATATATTGATCATGTTAGAAACTAAAACAGGGAACATTTAAAAACTCAATTAGGCTGGGCACAGTGGCTCACACCTATAATCCCAGCACTTTGGGAGGTCGAGGTGGGTGGATTACGAGGTCAGGAGTTCAAGACCAGCCTTGCCAAAATGGCGAAACCCCATCTCTACTAAAAATACAAAAATTAGCTGGACATAGTGTCAGGCACCTGTAATCTCAGCTACTCAGGAGGCTGAGGCAGAGAATTGCTTGAACCCAGGAGGCAAAGTTTGCCATTAGCCAAGATTGTGCCACTGTACTCCAGCCTGGGTGACAGACACATCTCATGCGCTGTCAGAATAAGGATATCATCACAGATCATCTGACCTCTGAAAAACTCTTCTGTAAACGTATGTCAGAATGAGTGAGAAAAAGATAAAGTCTTGATATGATCTGAAAATAGTTTTGACTTTACAGACCCCTGTGAAATAGTCTGGGGATCCCAGACCTTGTTTTAAGAGCCCCAGTTCTAAGGGATAGAACATACCATACACTCATTCAATGTCAAGCCGTATGTGCCCTTTAAGGTTGGCCTCCATCTGACTAAGCTTGTGGGGAGTGTTTTTACTCTGGCCCTTTTCTGAGCTCACAGAACTCATTGCCAGAAACACAGAGGTTGCTTATTTGGACCATCTTTGATAGTCTTGTTTTGTTTTATAATTCAATTTTTAAATAAATGTATGTCTTTTTAATTTGATCAGAATTTCTGGAGGGCAAGACATGAATATTCTAGTTCTTTATTCCCAAAGGAATTAATATGGGATACTATGAAGTTAGTAAGAATTAGTAGTGATTATAATGGCTCTGGATTTATCAACTAGTTGTAACTATAATGGCCACTCTTACAATGATTTAGGAAATGATTTTATCATAGATCAACAAGGCAAAAGGAAACAAATTGAATCTGGTCTCTTTCTATTCCAGATGGTCAATAACATTAGAATGCAGCCAGTCTCCAAGGCCAGAAACATGGAGTCATGCGCAGTTCCTACCTCTCTGTTCCCATCTGAGTGGCTGGTAAATTCTGTCATTTTACTGTGAAACTGTTCCCTGGGGTGGCCCTTTCCTGCCATTCCTACTGTCACTCCCTCAGGCAAGTTTTCAGTACTTTTGCCTTGAGTATAGGAGCAGCCTCCTTATTGGAGCTCCTGGGCCTGACCCTCATCTCTTCTCATCCCAGTACATGTATCTCACAGTCACTGGGCTCGTTTTCCTAAAATATACTTGATCTTGGTATTCTTCCTGTGTAAAATCACCTATGGCAACAAAGTTTCCTCGATTGGATGACAGGGTATATCAGATTTTACTTACCTAATACAGTTGGCTAAAGGGTGGTCTTCAGAGTGGATGCTCTGGTCTCGTGTGGCCCTGGGCCAGCAGCCAGGATAAGATTACCTAATTACACAGTCAAAAGATAGAGTCTACCTGAGATGTATAGACTACATGACAGAAAACAATTCTGGAGTTCTTCAAAGTGGAATCTGGAAGAGCAGACTGCCCCCGGCCAGTGCAGATTATGCTAAAGTGTTTCTTTTGAACTCCAACTCACTCTAGACTTCTACTTTGCCTCTAGAAGAATTTCCTAGCATAGCACCTACCACAAGAAGTATACCAGTGGTTCTCAATGAGGAGCAATTTTGTCCCCAGGAGACATTTGGCAATGCCTAGAGACATTTTCGGTTGTCACAAGTTGGGGGTGGGAGCCACTGGCATCTAGTGAGTAGATGGCAGGGATGTTGCTGAACATGCTACAGTGCACTGGCCAGCCCCCCACAACAAAGAGTTACCTGGCTCAAAATGTCAGTAGTGCTGAGGTTGGGGAACCCTAAGGGGCACAGTGTAGCTTTAGTAATATATGTAATACTTTATATAACATTCCTGAGTACCTTATGGGGGTATCTCTTCCATAACCATTTGTAACCCCAGATCCCACTGCCCAGTTGGAGTCAGCCTCTCATGCCTACAGAATAAAGCTCAGACTCTTAAAATCATAAGCATTCCTATACACCAACAATAGACAAGCAGGGAGCCAAATCATGAATGAAATCCCATTCACAATTGTTACAAAGAGAATAAAATTCCTAGGAATACAGCTAACCAGGGAAGTGAAACTATGGACCTCTTCAAGGAGATCTACAAATCACTGCTCAAGGAAATAAGAGAGGACACAAACAAATGGAAAAACGTTTTATGCTTGTGGCTAGGAAGAATCAATATTGTGAAAATGGCCATACTGCCCAAAGTAATTTATAGATTAGATGCTATTTCCATTAAACTACCATTGACATTCTTCACAGAATTAGAAAAAGTTACTTTAAAGTTCACATGGAACCAAAAAAGAGTATATACAGCCAAGATAATCCTAAGCAAAAAGAACAAAGCTGAAGGCATCATGCTACCCAATTTCAAACTATACTCCAAGTCTACAGTAACCAAAACAGCATGGTACTGGTACAAAAACAGGCACATAGACCAATGGACTGGAATAGAGTTCTCAAAAATAAGACCACACATCTATAACCATCTGATCTTTGACAAACCTGACAAAAACAAGCAATGGGAAAAGGATTCCCTATTTAATAAATGGTGCTAGAAAAACTGGCTAGCCATATAAAGAAAACTGAAACTGGACCCCTTTCTTACATCTTATACAAAAATTAACTCAAGATGAATTAAAAACTTAAATGTAAAACCCAATACTATAAAAACTCTAGAAGAAAATCCAGGCCGTACCATTCAGGACAAAGACACGGGCAAAGATTTCATGACAAAAACATCAAAAGCAATTGTAACAAAATCAAAAATTAACAAATGGAATCTAATTAAACTAATGAGCTTCTGCACAGCAAAAGAAACTATCATCAGAGTAAATAGACAATCTAAAGAAAGGGAGAAAATTTTTACAAATCTATTCATGTGACAAAGGTCTAATATCCAGAATCTAGAAGAAACTTAAACAAATTTACAAGAGAAAAACAACCCTATCGAAAAGTGGGCAGAGGATATAAACAGATACTTCTCAGAAGAAGACACTTAGGTGGCCATCAAACATGAAAGCCCAACATTACTGATTAGAGAAATGCAAATAAAGACCACAATGAGACACCATCTCACGCCAGTCAGAATGGCGATTATTAAAAAGTCAAGAAACAGCAGATGCTGGTGAGGCTGTGGAGAAATAGGAATGCTTTTAAATTACACTGTTAGGGGGAATGTCAATTAGTTCAACCATTGTGGAAGATGTTGTGGTAATTCCTCAAAGATCTAGAACCAGAAATACCATTTGAGGCAGCAATCCCATTACTGGGTACATACCCAAAGGAATATAAATCATTCTATTATAAAGATACATGCATGCATATGTTTATTGGAACACTATTCATAATAACAAAGACATGGAATCAATCCAAAGGTCCATCAGTAATAGACTGGATAAAGAAAATGTGCTACATATACACAATGGAATGCTATGCAGCCATAAAAAGGAATGAGATCATGTCCTTTGCAGGGACATGGACAGAGCTGGAAGCCATTATCCTCAGCAAACTAACACAGGAACAGAAAACCAAACACCGCATGTTCTCACGTATAAACGGGAGCTGAACAATAAGAACACGTGGACAAGGGAGGGGAACAACACACACTGGGGCCTGTCGGAAAGGCAGGGGAGGGAGAGCATTGTGACAAATAGCTAAAGCATGTGGGCCTTAATACCTAGGTGATGAGTTGATAGGTAAACCACTATGGCACACATTTACCTTTGTAACAAACCTGCACATCCTGCACATATATCCCAGAATTTAAAATAAAATAAAATTATATTTTTAATAAAGAAAAGTATATGTGAAAAAAGGGTAATGCTAGATTATAAATGGAAAAAGAAGCCCAATAAAACTAGCAGTAAAGAAGAGACTATGCTTAGTTGTAAAGCTTTGAAATATTAACTGATATTTCTATTTTGTGAAAATGCATCCAGAGGCTGCAAATAGAAATGCTATTTTGCCTCTGTGAACTTGGAAATCAATGGACACAAGGACAGGTATCAAGTTATAACTTGTTGGTAAATAGAGATGTGTCTCTATGGGAAAATAAGTGGAGCAGAGAACTTATTATGTAGGTACTTAAAGAATAGAACCAAGATCAAAGAGTGGCAATTACAGAAAGTTGAAATTTTGGCTTAGCATAAGAAAATATTTTATAACCACCATCCCTGCTGTAAAAGGAAATGGCTTCCCTTAGTGGGTAGTGAGCAACTTGTCCCTAGAAATGCTTAAACAGAGGCTGCACAGTGATGTAGAGGTGGATTGTGAACATCAGATGGGCAGATCACTTGATTGATATCTACCGAGGTCTACCAAATGCCAGGCAGTCCTCTGCATTTGTGACTTATTTGGGCCTTACAGTCTCCTGTTCTGATGATTCCGAATTATGTGGAATCTCTGTGATGTTCATCCTCAGCTTTTTTGTCCTACATCATCTTTACTGTTGATTGTTGGTCATGCTTTCTACGTTTTTGAAGGCCTGTGAAGCCACATGATTTTATGTTATGCATATATAAATATTTAAGAGCCAACTCTGAGAGAATGCCACTGGGGAGCCGGAAGAAAAGGTGGCAACCTCTTTGTGGCAATGTGGTGTAGTGGTCAAGAGTGTGAGCTTTGGCTGGGTGTGGTGGCTCACGCCTGTAATCCCAGCACTTTGGGAGGCCGAGGTGGGCAGATCACCTCAGGTTGGGAGTTCAAGACCAGCCTGACCAAAATGGAGAAACCCCGTTTCTACTAAAAATATAAAAAAGTTGCCAGGTGTGGTGCCGCATGCCTGTAATCCCAGCTACTTGGGAGGCTGAGGCAGGAGAATCGCTTGAACCAGGGAGGCTGAGGTTGTGGTGAGCAGAGATCATGCCATTGCACTCCAGCCTGGGCAACAAGACTGAAACCCCATCTCAAAAAAAAAAAAAAAAAAAAGAGTATGAGGTTTGTATCAGACCTACTCAAGTTTCCAGAGGCTCAATTTCCTCTTCTCTTAAATGAGAATAATACCTACATCTTAGATGACTGTGCCTATAAGGTACCTAATTATCATATGGTAAACCCCTGTTTAGCCTCCTTATTGAGACTATTATGAGGCTCTACATAGGTTTTCAATTAACACAGTGCCTGGTACACAGTCAGTGCTCAATAAATAGTAGCTCTTAGTAGAAATAGTAACAGTAGGAGGAATAGTAGTGTTAGTAGTAATAGTACTACTATCAGGGTAATAGTAGTAATAATAGATGTAGTAGCATCAGGAGCAGCTGAACTAGTGTCAGAGGCGTTCAAACCAGAGCAACTCCACCTTGAATACAAGCTGGGTAAAATGAGACTGAGACTTACTGGGCTGCATTCCCAAAAGGTCAGGCATTCTTAGTCACAGGATGAGATAGGAGGGTGGCACAAGATATAGGTCACAAAGACCCTGCTGGTAAAATAGGATGTGGTAAAGAAGCTGGCCAAAACTCAGCAAAACCACGATGGGGATGAAAGTGACTTCTGGTCGTCCTCACTGCTTATTATAGTGCTAATTATAATGTATTAGCATGCTAAAAGACACTCCTACCAGCACCATGACCATTTACCAATGCCATGGCCATGTCAGGAAGTTACTCTACATGGTCTAAAAGGAGGAGGAACCCTCAGTTCCAGGGAAATCCCCACCCCTTTCTAGAAAACTCATGAATAGTCCACCCCTTGTTGAGCGTAATCAAGAAATAACTATAAGTATACTCAGCTGAGCAGCCCATATTGCTGCTCTGCCTATGGAGCAGTCATTCTTTTAGTCTTTTACCTTCTTAATAAACTTGCCTTCACTTTATGGACTTGCCCTGAATTCTTTCTTGAGTGAGGTCCAAGAACCCTCTCTTGGAGTGTGGATTGGGACCTGTTTCCATAACACTAGGATTTCAACTACATATCCTGACTCCAACTTCAGTCCTTTTTTCAAAACCTGACAATGTGAGTTTTATGCTTGTTCCCATTTTGCTATGTAGTGGTTAGATGTGTGGTTTGAGACTTAAGAGTTTTTCTCCCTTTTAAGAGTGAGAAGATAAGACTAATAATAGAAAGTAGATCTGTCCTCTGTGGATTCTGGACTCTACTCTGAAAAGGATATTGTGAGAATAATGTGAAAACAATAAGAAGATGCAGCAATCCCAGTTCAACCAATACACAGTGCAGTTTATGCCAGTTTTGGAGTTAATTATTAATAATTCCATTTCACTCTAAAAATTGTCATAGTTTGAGCAGGGCGTGGTGGCTCACACCTGTAATCCCAGCACTTTGGGAGTCCGAGGCAGGCGGATCACTTGAGGTCAGGAGTTCGAGACCAGCCTGGCCAACACGGTGAAAGCCCGTCTCTACTAAAAATACAAAAATTACCCTGGCATGGTAGCAGGTGCCTATAATCCCAGCTATTTGGGAGGCTGAGGCAGGAAAATCGCTTGAACCCAGGAGATGGAGGTTGCAGTGAGCTGAGATCATGCCACTGCACTCTAGCCTGGGCAACAGAGTGACACTCTGTTCAAAAAATAAATAGATAAAATAAAATAAAAAATTGTCTTAGATTGGATGATTAACTATATGGTTACTCTAAATATAATACCCTCTTAATTATAGTCATTTAAACTTAGATCATATTGCACCGACTCCAGACAAACTGTATTCAAACTAGTATTTTTTGAAAAGCAACTATCACTTTTAAGTGAATGAATGTCACTCTCATGGGCACAGATAAATAGCCCATCAAAATTGTCCAAGCAGGACCATTTGCAAAGAATTTTCCTGTTTCTCTGAGTATCTGGAATGTGAAATTAACATTCTTTCTTGCAGAAATCTCATAAATAGTATTTATTGTTTTCCTTTCTGAGAGCTTGGTGCAAAATGAGTGTGCTGGGGTGGGGAGGGAAGGGTTGAGGAGCTCAGGTGACTCTGACTTTGAATATAGAAGATTTAGCACGGAGATATTCTCCAGGCTTTTTTGGGGAGGTTGGGGTGGTGCAGAAGGAAGGTGAGTGAACCAGCAGCTCCACAGCCAGCCTGCAGTTGGAATGGGGCTGGAGACTCCTTCTTTGGCGTCAGCTGCTCCACACTCCCCAGATCAAATATCAGCTGCCAGGACCAACTGGTGCCTCCTGGAGGTCTTTAAAAGATGATTTTCCAGCTGTGAAAGGCTGTGCCATTGTTCTGCTGTTTGGCTACCTTCTCTCTGGCTGGCCCACTGGCAGCAGCCATGCAGGGCAGCCAGAATGAGTCAAATCAAAGGGTGGACAATACAGCAGCCCCCCAACCACCGTCCCTCCTCCCTCGCCTGTCTGATGTCAGATCATCAAAGGCCCTGCATATGGCCCTGTGCTTGCTCTTCATTCACCTCACAGGCTTCTAGAATGCTCACAAGTCAGAGGAGGCGCCAGGAGAAAATTTGCGGCCCCTGAGGGTGCCCTAGGGGTGGTTAATAGCCAGGGAGGGTGATAAGAAAGGGGGAAGTTTAGTGTGCTGCCGATACCAATTGTTTGGCTAACAGCCGGAGGTTGACCTTGAGCTTGCGTCTGCCACATGGCAGAGGCACCAGCCGGGCAGCATGTTCTGAAGGATCAGGAATAATGGAACTTGAAAATGCAAATGGCTTTAATGAATACTTTTCCCTTTACACCCCCTACGCCAAAGCTCCATGTGTTCGAAGAAACCTTTCTCAGTTTACAGGGAAAAGTCACTTACTTCTTGCTCTATGTCTAAAAGTACAGTTTCAGCACAGAGATATTCCATAAAAGAGACCCATCCTGTCCAGGCCCCTGCTCACAGCCTGACGTTCCCAGATCCTAGGGAAGCAACACGTGTTGTGACTTGATCCCAGCTCAGAGCAGTGGCCAAAGGGCGACTACAGACAGAGAAGGCGTCTTGACCTTTTATGAGAACCAAGATCTGGAACTGAGAAGGTAAAGGCACTACTGTAGACTTACCTGACACTGGCAGTGGGTCCATGTAGAACAGACCGGGCAGCTGTGTGTGCAGGATCCTCGGGCTGCCTGCAGTATTGCTCTCTCAGTCCATCCAGGACACAGTGCACTGAGCGGGCACGGAAGGGAGCGGCACGTTACAGGAACACCCACTGCTCTGCTTCACTCCACTGCCTCAGACACTGCCCCAGACACTGACATCTCCTTCCTTCTAAAATGCAGCTTGGGAGAGAATTGAGAAGCTCACCTTGCACCTCATCAACGCTGTTGCTGGATAACGTGACCTCTAATGATCCATCAGATAGTTGGCCAGGTGGGATTCATCCTTGGCCTTAAATTCTGAGCCCCAGCAGCTTTGGGTGGTATAATCAACTTTTTTAAAAAAAGACAATTGCTCCCCTTTATTTCCCATACCTAAATTCTGATCCTGATGCTTGTGGCTCAATTTCAACCCTTTAAGGGTTTGCGTATAAATAGGGAAGCTCCATCTATGTAACATAATGTGTGAGATAGAGTAGGCCTATGAAATGTGAAAGTGAATGTTGATTGTCATAATTTTCATCTCTGTATCTCCCAAAGTTATTCAAAGTGTTTTGTTTTGTAAACTGTAAAGTAATATATAAATGTAATTTGTTGTTGCTACGGCTATTTTATTTTCTAAAAAGATAGGCAGCAGTTATTATTATTATTTTTGTAGAATTGGATGTACGAGAAAAATCAAGTGAACACAAAAAGCACTAGCTTTGCCACATGGCAGTTGTTCAAAATCTGTTTCCAAGGGTCACATTTGTGTGGCATTGTTTGCCCTGAGCTCCACTGTAAAGACAAATTAGAAGTATGCATCATCTTAAAAATGGGCTTTGGAAACAAAGCCAGTTTGGATCAAATTTTAAGGGATGCGATACTAACATTTTCAATTGTAAGCTACACAAACTGAATTAATTAATGGAAACTCTTATTAGATGCAGGGTATTTCACCATACATTAGCTGCTGTATCCTCATAAACAAGCTCTTTCTGAGAGGGCTTATTTATAGGCTGTAGAGTTTGCATAAAGAAAGAAGAAAATTAAATTGGAGGCTCTTTGAATATAGCATAGTGCTGAGATCTCATTTACTATTACTTTTTAAATCTACATGTCTGTTCAAATGCTTAAATTATTTCTACTCAACAGCAAGCTTAGGCAGTGAACCTGGATTTGTACAGTTGTTCTTGAAAGGGGCTTTGAAAGCATTGTGTGGTAATTTTTTCAGAAAGGAAAAACTTAGTTGTGGAGCCGGAGTCCGTCGTCCTGAAGGAGGAGGAATTAGTCAGTGTTTCTGTAAAGGTGGTTAACCTGCAGGCAGAAACAACTGCTCAGGACATTTTGCAAATTTACGTTTACGTTTGTTGATTCCATATTAAACTGAACAACCAGGCACATAGAAGGAAAAACCCTCTTTTAATTAACCCTCTTGGTGTGGGCCCATGTGATTAAATATGACGGAGCTGCTCCTGGGGTTTCTGCTACTGAAAATACTAACAATAATCATTTGTTTTGTTTTTATATTTAAACACATTATTGCATAGCTTGGTGCAGAGATAATTACCAATTTTATCTCCTGTGTTTTTCTAATGTTCATTAATAACAATAAAGGGTTGTAGGTTAAAAACTCATTTAATTGCCTTTATGTTAATGACATTATGAATAGCCCTAGCTACAAGATTCTAATTCTGTCCAGTATCCTTCTTCTCAGTGGAGCCCCAGGAGGGCTGCTCATTTTATCAGCATTACTGATTCAGAGTTTTTCCTTGCAGGTGGGTTTTTGTACATAATCAGAATTAATGCACAACACATTTTGCAAGGAATGGAGTAGAAGCACTCAGAATAAGTAATTAACTAGAGAGTGCCCAAGGAAATATGCCTGAGCATTTTTTAGCATATTCATAAAACATTAAGAACAGTCATAAACACAGTAGAAACAATTTCCTGGTAATATGCTTTTAGACTATTTTCTGGCTCCTTTTTTTTTCTCACATAGGGAAATTTTTTTTTTTAACTGAAAATCCCAGGGATGAAAATAAAATGCCCAAAGTATGGTGCTTTGGGATTAGATGTGCTTCTGTGCTGCTACAACCAAGCTGGCAGGAGTCTGGGTACCATTCTCCTGTCCCCATCTCCATCACATAATTTATCAGACAGGAAAAGGACTGAATGCAGCTTGCAACATCCCAGGAGATGTGATTACCCCCTCACTCCCAATCTCTAGAATTAACCTCTTTGCATGGGAAAGAATGCCCAGGGAGGAGGAGGGGGCAAGAAGCAAGGGACTATTGTAGCAAATGCTATAGTGACCACCCAGTTCTTCTCAGACTGACACACTCATCCCCCTAGTTCTTGATGGCTGATGGCTGTCAGCTGAGTTACTCTCCTTGGGTTATCAAAATCATGTCCCCATCACCAACCGCAGGCATCCTGCAGAAATATAGTCAATAGGAGAGGTTAATAGTCTGCCCAGACTAGGCAACATAGCAAGACCCCATCTCTACAAAAAAAATTTTGTTTTAATTAGCTGGGTGTGGTGGTGTATGTCTGTAGTTCTAGCTACTCAGGAGGCAGAGGTGGGAGGATCACTCGAGCCCAGGAGGTCGAGGCTGCAGTGAGCCATGATCAAGTCACTGCACTGCATCCTGGCCAACACAGCATGAGGCTGTCTCAAAAAAAAATTCTGCCTCCTGCCTTGCCCCAGGGTGGTATAATTCACAAGGGCCATCCTGGTATCAGAGTACCCTGTGGGATTGTGTGAAATGTTTCTCCTGCAACCCTCATTCCTCACAGATGTTGTCCCATAGAGCACTCCCTGATACATCTCTTAGGCACAAATCTCAGAGTCTGTTTCCTGGGGAAATCTGACCTGCAACAGACAGGTAAGACACAGTGACAAACTAGTCCATCTCCATGCTGGCTGGTGGGCACTGAAGCAGCAGATACTTGCACACCTCTTTGACCTTGATGTCCTCTTAGGGTGTGTTGAGCACAAAGTGGCAACAGTAGCAGGATACACACACATGCTTCTCCTTCACAGACAGCCAGCATCACATGACTGAAGCATATGAAACTTTTTAAAATCACAGACCTTGGAGTTAAGTGGGTGAGTTCAAATATTATTGTCCATAGCTCTTGGCTAAGTTGCTTACCATTATTGAACCTCAGTTTCTTCATCTGGAAAATGGAGCTAAGGGCACAGATAATGTTTATATGGTGTTCAGCACAGTGCCCAATATGTAGTAATGCTCAACAGATTCTATAGCTCGTTTTTTCCCCTTCTCCATCTTCCAACCAGTTTTTTACATGTATAGTATAGCTCTGGATGCTACAAATAATCTTCATTCTTAGCCAGATCAGTTTCTTCAAGACTGAGGTTTCAAATAGTCCTGGTTCAGGGTCTCAAAGAGATATGTATACACCCATGTTCCCAGCACTATTATACACAATATCTAAAATGTGGGAGCAACCCAAGTCTATTTGTCTGTTCTCACACTGCTAATAAAGACGTATCTGAGACTGGGTGATATATAAAGAAAAAGAGGTTTAATGGACTCACGGTTCCACATGGCTGGGGAGGCCTCACAATCATGGTGGAAGGTGAAGGAGGAGTAAAGGCACCTCTTACATGGCGGCAGGCAAGAGAGCGTGCGCCCTTTATAAAACCATGAGATCTTGTGAGACTCATTCACCATCATGAAAACAGCACAGGAAAACCTGCCCAAATGATCCAGATACCTCACACCTGGCCCCTCCCATGACAGGTGGGGATTACGGGAGCTACAATTCAAGATGAGATTTGGGTGGGGACACAGCCAAACCGTATCACCAAGTGTCCATTGACAGATGAATGGGTAAACAAAATGCGGTTTGTACATGCAATGGAATCTTGTTCAGCCTTAAAAATGAAGAAAGTTTTGACACGTACTACAACATGGACCTCGGATGACCTTACGCTAAGTGAAATAAGCCAGTCACAAAAAGACATATGCTTTATTATATGAAGTACTTCAAGCAGTGAAAATCAGAGAGATAGAAAGTAAAATGATGGTTGCCAGGTCTAGGGGGAGGGGAAATAAGGAATTATTGTTAAATGGATACAGAATTTCAATTTAACAAGAGGGAAGGAGCTCTGGAGATGGATGGTGGTGATTGTCACATAACATTATGAATGTATTTAATACCGTTAACCTGTGCGCTTAAAAATGGCTAAGATGATAATTTGTTATATGTATTTTATCACACAAAAAACAATTAGGGAAAACTCTGCAATCATAATGAATATGAATTATTAAATCTTTATTTTCTTACTAAAAAAAAGGAATAGCCCTGGCTTTTTAAAAAACATCAGCATGCAATCTAAATGGGATCCCACAGAGGAAGGGGGAATGGGCCCAGGACAGGGCTTCTGGCTGAAGGAAGAACCAGAACATGTGTAAGATCCCAGTGGACTCAGAACAAGGCCAGATTTAGTTCTTCCAAACACTGGTAAAGAGAAGTAGGCATTGATATTAGTTTGCTGTGTACCTCAGTCCCTTAAAGCATCAGTTTATTTAATCTTCATAACATCCTTAATTAGGAAGCGTTATTGTGCCCATTTTGCAGTATAGGAAACTTAGGGTTAGAGATGTTATGTAACTTGCCCTAGGTTATACTGCTGATATGCTGCAAACCAAAACCCTTGCCTGTAACCCCACTTAATAACATAGAAACTCAAGGCTTTAGAATGTTTTTTTTGTTTTGTTTTGTTTTTTGAGCTGCAGTTTCGCTCTGTCACCCAGGCTGGAGTGTAGTGGTTCCATCTCAGCTCACTGCAGCCTCCGTCTCCTGGGTTCAAGCGATTCTCTTGCCTCAGTCTCCTGAGTAGCTGGGATTGCAAACATCCACTGCCACGCCGACTAGTTTTTATATTTTAGTAGAGGTGGGGTTTCACCGTGTTGGCTAGGCTGGTCTCAAATTCCTGACCTCAAGCCATCTTCCTGCCTTGGCCTCCCAAAGTGCCAGGATTACAGGTGTGAGCCACCACACCTGGCCTAAAAGGTATTTAAAATTATACCTAATATCAATATTTCCCAGCCCAATAGATGTCCTAGTCCTGTTTGATAAAAGTATAAAAAAATTCAAGTTCTATCTGAAGACCATTTTATGGTGGTGCCCGGTGCCAATGACATTTCACAGTGAAGTCAAAATATCTTGGTGCTTTAACCAGTAGAAATGTGCTTTTCCTATGGCATAGTAACTTGGAAACACAACTCCCTTTGTCTTAAAATTAAAGACATGTGCTTTGATAGTCTAGTTTAAGAGACATGGCAGTGATCGCTGTTCAAAACAATATCCCATCAAATTTTGGTTAAAGATATTGCATGTTTAGCTGGTTGTGGTGGCTCACACCTGTAACCCTAGCACTTTGGCTAAGGCAGGTGGATCACCTGAGGTCAGGAGTTCAAGATCAACCTGGCCAACATGGTGATACTCCATCTCTATTAAAGATACAAAACTTAGCTGGACATGATGGCGGGCACCTGTAATCCCAGCTACTCAGAAGGCTGAGGCAGGAGAATCACTTGAACCCAGAAGGTGGAGGTTGCAGTGAGCTGAGATCACACCACTGCATTCCAACCTGGGCAACAGAGCGAGACTCTGTCTCCAAAAAAAAAAAAAAAAAAAGAAAGAAAAGAAAAGAAAAAAAAGATACTGCATGTTCAAAAATGCAGAGTATAAGAATATAATTTCCTTGTAATACTATGGATTTGTACAGCACATAAAAATTTATCAAATGTTTTTACACTTATTTGGCTTCACAAAAACTTGGTGGCATGATATTAGAGCCCCATTTGCCAGATGGTAAAATTCCACTTCTCTGGGGAACTTGCCCAAATGCAAAACGTTCACTTGGCAGCTGAGATGAGTCTAGATCCCATTCTCTAGACTCTTTGCTACTCAAGCTGTGGTCCTTGGGCCAGCAACATCAGCATCACATCACCTGGGAGTGTGTTAGAAATGCAGACTCTCTAAAATGTAATAGAAAAATCAAAGGCTGTGAAAGAAATCTGACAGACCAAAAAAAAAAAAATTATCCACTTACCATATTTTCTATTATTCAGCTGTAAAAACGAATGGAATCCTGCCTTTTCAACAACAGGGACAAAACTGAAAGACACTGTATTAAATGAAATAAACCAGACACAAAAAGACAAATATTCCATATTCTCCTTAATATGTGAGAGCTTAAAAAAACCCAACTCACAGAGACAGAGAGTAGAATGACGGTTGCCTCTCAGAAACTGGGAAGGGTGGTGGGGAGAGAGGATAAAGAGCGATGGTTAATGGGTACAAAAATACAGTTAGATAAAAGGAATAAGATCTAGTGTCCAGTACACAATAGGGAGACTACAGTTGACAATAATTTATTGTATAATTTAACATAACAAAAAGTGGAATTGGAAAGTTCCTAACACACACAAAAAGATATATGCTCGATGTGATGGATACCCCAATTTGATCATTACATATTGTATGCTTGTATTAAATATCACATGCATCATATGTACAACTATTATATATCCATAATAATTAAAAATTAAACAAAGAAACGCAGACTCTCAGGCCCCACCCAGATCTACTGACTCAAAATCTGTCTTTTAACAAAATCTCCCATGATTTCATATGCACATAAATTTTGGGTGCTGTCCAAGAGCCTTGACCCAAGCATCTCTTCTGTAGTGTCTAGATTGTAAGACTTCAAGTCCCATAAGGGAAGGCCTTCATCTTATCCACCCTTGTATCTACGGCACCTGTCTGGTGCCCTGCCCAGAGTAGATGATCCAGTAGACCACCTCAACAAGTGTGTCATTGGGTGGTTTGGGGAGCTTGCTCTATCTCCCTGCCAGCCAGTTCCTAGAAGAAACAAGGCAATTGCCCATGTTCCTGAAGGTCCATCATCAACACAAAGGCATTTGCTTTTGTCATTTCAAAAAGGTGGAGTCATGGTTGAACAATAAAATGAAGCCTGTGACTTGCAATCTTCTTTCTCAGCCTATAAAACATGTGCCTATAGGGAATGGGAACATTGCACTTTGTAATTATTTAAATGAAAACAACATAAATGAAGAGGAAAGGACTATTTATATCAAGTGCTACTAATTAAATGAGAAATAATGGGCCCTGCTGAGAAAGGATACAGACGGAGAGAGCAAGAAAAACTTCCTGCCAGTAAAGACTAGCAGACAATGGGACAGTTTTCCTAGTGGGATAATTATGACTCCTGGAGTAGATTGTCCGAGGCAAGATGAGATAAGTACCAGGAAAGTATAATGTGCTTCCAGCCCTATTATCAATGATGCTTTCAGACACCAGCTCCGGGTCACAGATTTTGAATACACTAAATGCTTAATTCAGTGCTGCCCTTTCACCCAAAAGATCTCAGAGTAAGAGAAAAATGTGTGCACCAGTCCAGTGTTCTCTGATTTAACTCTTCACTGAAATACCCTAGGAATAAACCATGGGAAGTAGAAATTACAACCTCCACTTCACTTTCCCACCCAGAAGGCGATTTCCATTTCAAACAGCTGATAGAGCAACAATGTGGTCATCAAAAAGCTTGTGAAGATGATCCCCTACCTCTTGCCCTATTTTTCTACAATATCACTCTGAAGAAATATTTCAGAAGCAGGAGATTGGTGGTGTGGAGGTGAAAGTCTGCTCTTCAGAAAATCAATGCAGATTGAGGTTTCATAAAATGTCGATTCATAAGTTGCTGTGTTGAAAACGACTTGCTTTCTCATTAGTTGGAAGTAGTTCATGGCTATGATAAAAATAAGGTAACTTAAAACATATACTTGCAGAATATGTTTGACTTTCAATTTGTCCTTGGGAGATGGGTGGGACCTAAGTAAAGATGCATTCACAGAGAAGCCTAAAGGCTGCAAGTCACAAGTGCAAAACAGCAACACGCTTAAGAGCTCAGACTTTGGGGCAGAAAGATCAGGGTTTGAGTCCAGATGCATGCCACATCTTCATGGCACCTGATCCAAGCACTTAACTTCTCTAGGTCTCAGGCTTCTCATTTGTAAGGTGGAGGCAACAATAGGAACTACCTCTGTGGTGGCTGCGAGGATTAAATGACATTGTTTTATTCCGTAAATGGGATACACATTGCCTGGCTGACTAGGCTCTAGGTAAATGTCAGGTGCTTTTGCCATGCAAATCAATGGTTTCTATTGAAAATCTTCCCAATTTGACGTGTGTTTACTATGTACCTTTTATAAGACTGAAACAATGAGGACTGAGAAAGGTTATCTGGAGCCTATTTCTTGCCTTCAATTAATTTGGAAAATGATATGGGGACATGAAACTGTTAGGGAAAATGAAGAGCAAGCCTGATGAAAGATGGAGCCAGAGGAGGAGCAATGACAAACGAGGGGGGAAGGCATGGAGAGATGAAAGGCAGGAGCAGTGGGAAAAGCCTTCAAGGAGAAATAAACCAGACTGTGGCAGGGCCCTGAGGGACATGTGGATCTTGAGAAGGTGATGAGCTACACAGCAATGAAATCATGCTAGACATGCTCTTGAACTACCTTGGTTTCTAACAAGAAATTTTTACTTGGGAATGCCTCTGGTGAGCATGTGTTGGATTTTCTTTATGGTAACCTGTGGATTTCATTCTTGGTGACTCTTGGATAAGATATTTACTCATTCATGTATATTGAGTGTATAATCTAGGGATATAGGTATGAACAAGACAAACTATGCCCTGATCTTTACATAGCTCATATTCTAGTGATGCAGATATAAAATAAGAACCTAAATATATAACATCAATAGTGGTGAAGCAGGGCAAGAAACAGGGAAAGATGGCGAGTGGCCATTTTACATAGACTGCCTGGGAAGGTCTCTCTGTGACAGATGAACACAGGCCTGAAGACTGGAGGAAGAGCATCGCAGGGAAAGTGCAGAGGCTCCAAGGTGTGCTTATATTTCCTACTTGGAAAGAAGGTCTGTGGTGCCAGAGTGGAGCAGGCTGACTTCTTCCGTGGTACATGGTATATCTGCCCAAATGACACACCAATGAGCCAAGCAGAGCTCAGAACCATTGATCTTACTTCCAAAATTAAGTTAATAAATAGAATTGAAGGGATACTAGCAATGCAACTGGCATTTGCAAGCTGATGAACTCATTTATCTTATGAACACCAGGCAGATTTAAAATGTGTGTGATAACTTAGGCAGTAATACAAACATGGCCTTAGTTGGAGTTATTTTCCATCTTTCTGCTTGTGGAAAACCCCAATGCTGTTTATTATGTAGTAAAAATACATTGTTTAGTAAGAATCCATGAAACAGGTCGATTTCTGGATAAGAATAAATGAGGACACTGTGCACTGGAACCTTTGTCTTGGGACTTCCCCCTGAATAATACTGCATTATTGTCTAACACCAATAATTCAAGTGACAATGTGTTGTTGCAGGTCTGTTAACCTGAAATCTTGAACTAAATCTGTCAAAAGTTTTATTTTTTTGCAAACTGGCTAAAACGTTTAGTGGCAGGAAAAAAAAAAATGCCATGGAAGAAATGTTAAGAAACCTTTGTTTCAACATGAAGAGTTGTTTTTACTGAATATTTTTTTGCCAACAGGCTGGTAACATATTTTAATTTTGATTTACCTATTTTCTTAAACTGTGCTGATAAAACGTAGACATATCTCATAGGCAAACAATAATACTTCATTCTCCTCACTAGAGGAAGACAATAATTATCGATACATATGTATAAAAGGCGTGTTCTTCAACTTCTTGATTCTTTAACCTTTCTGTGGAAAAGACCCTGGGGAGACTATTGAGGAAAAAGTGGTTTTTCCTTCCAGATGGATTCATTGGCTAGGGCAATATTTTTAGTTATGCCAATAAAATGGAAGGGAGACAGAAAACCAGCCAACGACAGAGTGGTTAGTGTGGGACTATTACCAAGGCAGAAATGAGGCCAAAGTGATGATAAATGTGTGCCTCTTGCCCACTCCATCAGCTGAAGCCTGACCTGGATCCTCTTTTCCATCTGAGCTCCAAGCAAGCCACCATTTTTCACAGCAGCACTTAATAGTGGACATTAACTTGGCCCTCCCCAAAAGGGCTGACCTGCAGTCTACCGTCGGTGCTTCTCCAAACTGTAATCACTGGCTCACTTGGTAATTTTGTCAAATAGCATGCACCTTTTCCAGCCACTTATTGGCCAATTAAGTCAAGTTCTCACTGAGGGGGTCCAGCTGGCTTCAAGTTATCTTAGATGAATTGATTGAAGACATTCTGCAATCTATAAACCCAGTTTAATGATCTAGGTGATAATACTTGTAATTCTTCCCAGTCAGGGGAATTTGCTGCAGCTGTTGTCGGCAAATCCATGTCCTGATACATTGAAGTACCAGAAAAGCATTAATCTGCCCTCAGAGTTTCATAGCAATGGCTGCACTGTGAAAAGGGAAATTTAAAATTCACCCAGCATTGCCAACTGAAGACAATCCTTCCGTTGATGTGTTTTTATTTTATCCCATTGTAAATTTTTTTTCTAAGGTGGAATATGGAATAAACACATTACTGATCATCATTAGGAATGGCGAAATACAAATACATGCTTATTCAATGTTACTGCTGCAAACAGTGCATCAGATGTTTGAGATATGCAAAAGCACTGCTTTAAGGCAAGAAGACAGTATTTTCTAAAATATTGGGGTGGGGCTCAAAAGACTAAAGTCATTATTTTTTGTAGGAAGTGTTATGTGGAAGACACAAATAGCAAGAATTTGTACTCCCACCCCCTGGATTCACTACTATTGAAGTGATAATGAAGAAGTGTCATACAGTGACATGGGCCTTGAATATATCTCTAAACACTTTTCTGCACAGTGACATATTTTTAAAAAGTAATCATTAAATAATTTGCTTGCTTTCTTCCCCATGTCTGTGTTTGTTCCCTAAACCACTGAAACGTTAATTCTCCTCCCTATGAAGCAAATACTGTAAATAACACTCTGGAGGTTTTTCTGGGTGTTGCAAATTCAGAATACTTAGGAGCATTCTATCCTGCAGTGGGTCTGTGAAGTGTGTGTTTACAAACCAAAAAGCTGGTTTTGATTTTCTTATGAAAGTGGCAGCTGTGATATTAATTTACGCAATGCTGAGGAGCTGCTGTCCCTCTCCTTCCAGAGAGTGGGTTCCTTTTCACTGAGAGGTGTGATTGAACCTGGCTTCGGGGATGTGTGACTTGCTGGGAAAGGCTGGTACTTTTGATGCGATTTAAAATTCTTTCCAACAGGGAAGGAAAAACAATGGACTAGAAAGGATGTATTTGCAAGTGGAGTGTAGGCTTTGGTGGAAAAACTTACTTGGATCATGGTTGTACTTTGTATTTAGGGGTCCAAATTCATCAAGATAAAGAGCAGGAAACAAAGAAGGACATTAAAAAAAAACAATGTTTCTAACCAGGAAAGGGCAAAGCCAGGCAGAGCTTTAGGGTCTTTTATAAAACAAACTGAGTTTTCTCTGAGAACAAAACACGTAATTATTCAAAGAACTGTTTTCTGTACTTTTTTTTTAACCTCTGTGTGTGGCCTCCTCTACCCTCTCCCACTTTGTTGATAAATTAAACTAACTTAAAATTTTCTAACTACTGTAAACAAAAAAAAATCATCCAATTATGACTAATAATAATTCTAATAACAAATACTTGTCATATGCAGGCCCTATTCTAAGGATGTGATGTGGATTAAAACACAGTTAATTCTCACAAGAACCTGATAAGGTCAATGCCATTATTTCCTGTGTTTCACAGATGAGGAAACTGAAGAACAGAGAGGTTAAGTGACTTTCAAATTCACACAGCTTATACTCCTTAAGAAATGGAAAGAAATAACTAAACTAAACTAAAACAAAAATGAAACAAATTCACACAGTTAGTAAGTGTCTGAGCCAGGGTTTGAGCCAAGGAGGCTAGAGGAAGTCTGTGTGCTTGTTGACTGACTACACGATACTACCTCTGATTCTTCATGAGTATAAAACTTCAAGTTCTGTCTATTACTTTCCAGCCTGCTTCCCATGTTATCTCCACAGGGAAAGAATTACAGATGAGCAAAGGGACAACTGGTGTCACAGCAAACAGAAACCTCAACTGTTCTAAGTCCTCATCTTCAGGCGGCCTTCTCTCTGATACGTGATTTAGTGTCTGTCTCACCACCAAAGGGCCCAAAGCACCTTACAAACTAACTTTTTAGTTATCAGTATGTTAGCAAAGTGTCAGAAGGGCAGAGATTGTGCCTTAAAAAAATAAAATAAAACAAATCAATACCAAAAACTGAAATATCAAGTTAACCTCGAACTCATCTCTCTTAGGTTAGAGGCTGGTTTCTCCTTCAGGCCTGTTTTGTCTCATTGAAACAGATACACATGTCCCTTTCCACACATATTCAGGTTATTCTTGGGGTCAAAGAATCTGTTTTATCTAGATCCAGCACCATAAGAGCTATTGGAAAATGCTATACATGTGAAGAACTGGTATGAAGATAGGGAAATAGGAAGAGAAACCTTTATCTTAGCTTTACAGATGAGGAAAGAGGCTAAAGTCACATACCCACTTTTATTTTTTACTGCTCAGAGCATCTCTTTCAAGAAATTAAAATGTATTACAATATGAAATTATTTTCATTGAGCATTTATTATTTTGTTTTTTTTTTAAAATACATGATCTCTATTAGAATTTCATAGGTGAGGGCTTCTCTTTATACACCCACATAGCATTCTATACTTTCCTTCTTATCATTTACCATAATTGCAAGTAATGAATGCATGTGTAATTGCTTATTTAGCTTTGTTTTCCCTAAAGAGAAAGTTCCATGAGGGTAAGGAATGCGAGCATGCTGTTTCCCACGGTGTCCCCGGTGTATTTGGCACATAGTAGTAGGTCCTTATATACTTATTGAACGATGTCAGTGAATTAATAAATAAAATATTTACTATTTGCTAAGTATAAAACAGTGTTTCGTTTTGTTTTAAATTAACCAACATTATTTTTTAGAGAAGTTTTAGGTTCACAGCAAATTTGAAAATGCAGAGTATTCTCTTACATACACACATAACCTTTCCCACTATCAACTAAAACAGTACTTTAAACGAGAGTAAAACAGTTCTGTCTTTGGGTTCCTTGTCTAATTTATGTCAAGTATAACAGCTAGAGAAAAAGCTGAACTGCTAATAACAAACAGGGCTTCCAAATTGTGACTTAAATAAGATAGAGGTTTGTTTTTCTCTCATGGAACAATCTGACTGATTCAGATGAAAGGGGTAGCTCTGTTCCACGAAGCCAGGGTGGCTCTGCCATCTTCAACATATGGCTTCCAAGGCTGCTCAAGTTGTCACCATTTCCAGCTGGTAGAGGGGAGATGAGCCAAAATCCAGCACATGGGCCCCATCTTAAGTTAGAGAGGACACAGAAGTGGCACACGTCTCTTTCTCTCACATCCCATTGGCCCAAACTTTAGGCCCATGGCCATTTCTAGCTGTCAAAGGGCTGGGAGATCGAATTCCTAGCTGGATGACCATGTGCCCAGAAATATGGAAAAGATGAATTCTGAAGGACAACTAGTGGCCTGACATGCCCATGGATAAGAAATATTTATTAAGATAGCAATCCAACAAATTTCAAATGAGAGGAACCAAGGTTGTGAAATTCTAATCTTAAAATATCTTAGGCTCTTCTCACCAACATGAAGCCACTTCACTGGTAACAGCGGTATTGGACAATGAAGGAAAGAATGGTGTGATGACAAGAGGAAGCTGCGGAGAAAGAAAACGGGATCATGCAAGGAACTGGTCTTTGGCTTATCAATCATTTGCGGAATCACACCTTTCCTCTTGCAAGAAGAAAGTGCTATAGTAGGCAGCCTCTAAGGCTCAACGCAGTAATCTTAGCCTCTTGATAGTTATACTGTTGGTAGACCCCCTTGAGCATTGGGTTGGACTTATTGATTTGCTTCTAACAAATAGAATACAGCAAAGGAGATGGATGTCATTTACCAAATTAGGTTACAAAAAGATTGTGGCTTCCATCTTGGGACCCCTTTTTTACACTCTCACTCATTAGCTCTGAGGGAAGCCAGCTGCCACAGTGTGAGCTGCTTTATGGAGAGGTCTGTGTGGTGGGAACCTCTAGCCAACAGCCAGTGAGAAACTGAGGCCTCAGTCCAATAGTACATCAACAACCACATAAGCAAGCTTGGAAGCAGATTCCCTGCAAGTTGGGACTATGCAGTTCTGGTCTAAAGCTTAGTGCCACCTCGGAAGACATCTTGAGCAGGGTAGACAGCTAAGTGACACCCAGATTCCTGACCCACAGAAACTGTGAGATAATAAATGTTTATGGCTTTTAGGAATGAAGTTTAGGGGTAATTAGATGACTAATGCAGTGAGAGAACGAATACAGCATTAGATAACTAACGCAAATGCCAATCACAAAAAAATGAATTCCAATTGTCCTATAATTTCCTGCTAATAATTTTGTGTAATGAGCATCTTTAAGTTGTCTTATTAACCAAGACTAATTTACTTGTTTCCAAAGTCTGTTCATCCCTGGAGGACCTCAGGAGTCTTTCAGGGAGTTCATAAGACCAAACTATTTTTTTTTTTTACTGAGATGTTACTTACCGATTTCATTCTTATTCTTTCATGAGTATGCAATGTAGTGTTCCAGAGGCTACATATGAGATGATGTCATTGCCCTGACAGCTCATGAAATGTATGCTTGTATAACCTTGTGTTTTCTACAATTTTCTAAGGTAGATTTAGCATACCAAAATGTGCATTTTCTGAGATTAACTCAGTTATTCTCAGTACTTCCTAGGCCGTAAGTATTGTCAATTATACTTGTAAAATCTCTGTAACCTCAATGTTGTCCAGTAAATTGTTATTTTAAAATCCCAACATTTTCCTTGCAACTATGCAGAAACACAAGAGGTACACTGCTGTTGTCTTGTTTTGCAATGATATTTTAGGATTTTCTCAGTTTTTGTTTCTAATATAGTAAATATTAATGGATATAAAACCTCATAAACAAAATCTCTTTTAAGTCTTAATAATTTTTAAGAGTATAAAGGGAATGACACCAAAAAGTTTAAGAATGGTTTGTTTAGGCCAGGTGCAGTAGCTCATGCCTATAAATCCAGCACTTTGGGAGAGTGAGGCGGAAGGATTGCTTGAACACAAGGGTTTGAGACCAGCCTGGGCAATATGGCGAGACCCTGTTTCTACAAAATTTTTAAAAGTAGCCGGGCATGGTGGCACGCATCTGTGGCCCCAGCTACTCAGAAGGCTGCAGTTAGCTATGATCCCACCACTGTATTCCATCCTGGGCAACAGAGGGAGAATCTGTCTCAAAAAAAAAAAAATTGCTTGTTTAATCCATCAATTGGCAAATGCGATCGAACTCCTGTATATGTTCAGCATTGTACTATGTGTGACGTAAAAGTATGAACAAAACCTTTGATCTTAAGTTGCTTAAAATCTAATTGTAGGGATGAGACTAATTTGAGGGGGATGAGACTAATTTGAGGGGGATGAGGGAGTGTTTTCTGAGGTATGTACTGTAAAGCTAAATGTTGCAGTAGAGACCTTATGCAACAGAAGGGACATAAATGAACACAGAAGGGAGAGGTTGGAGGTTGGCGGTGGAGGGTGGGGGAAGGAGGTGAGAAGAGTCATTGGGAAATGAGTAATGCTAGAAGAAAGGCATTTCTGCTCTCCTGAGAACCTCCATGAATTTGAGAGAGAAAATATACAGAGAAGGCACTGGGGACGTGTATCATTGAGGGGCCAGGAATGGAAAGCACAGTCTTGAGCAGCTCTGACGCACATGTTGCTTGGATTTGGAGGACTTGTGTGGGAGCTCTTGTCTGCTGAGTATATTCTGCGTGGATAACTGACTTAACAGGCACCACCTTCGCACAGCAGGCACAATTCTGATCCACACTATGGAACCTGGAATCTTGTGTACTGTAAAACTCAACCTCATCATATTAAAATCCACACTGAGACTTTTGAAGATGTTGCCAATCCTATATGTGTGTGTTAGGCTCACATAGGTGTTTTTCTGTTAGGCTCACGTAGGTGTTTTTCTGTTTAGGAGATATTGCAGCACTTGTTTGAAGCAGGGGGAAGAAAAAAGTGATTTTACTGCTTTGGGCAAAAGACGTCACTGCTTCCACTTGACCAGTAAGAATGAGAAAACTTGGGCCCTTGTCTGCCATGTACAAATGTGGGACTTCTAGTAGCTTTAGCTATCTGACTCTCAATTTTACCGTCTGTAAAAGAGGGATATTTGCCCAATACAACTTCAAAGACCCTCCAAATACAAGACTTGGAGCAGAGGGAAAGGAAATGAAAGAGATCAAACTTGGACCCTTCAGGCAAGGAAGGTCCAGGGACATGTGATCTGTATAAGATACTGACAGGTGCCATGGGCTAGACTTAGTCAGACCTCCACAGAGAAAAGGGAGCTTGCTGGTAGTATGGCCCTTTGGGGCTTCACAGATGACAAACACACACACAAAATATGTATTAATGACAATTGGGATGGGAGGTCAGTATTGACACAGAGTGATTCACTCTTGTGAGGAACACAGTTCAAGACCCAAGAAAAGGCATCTGTCTTGCCCTTTGTCCTCTAAACAGCATCTGAAACCACAAGGGTTTGTGGCTTGTGCCACCATCTGTGCAAAAGACTGTGTCATGAGGTGCGGGGAGGATTTGAGTGGTAGAAACACTTAAGTAAGGGAAAAGACAAATTGTCCAATTCTCCTTCTAAGATAGTGTGAAATCTATAGATCTTTCCATAATAAAGTGTCGTTTCCCAATAGCACCAAGTACCCATTTTCTTCCTTCCCTTGTATTCCAGTTTGGTTCCAAAGGTACTCAGGAGATAGCACAGTATTTGCTACAGTTGCATGGGGTAGAAAATGACATTTTGCAATAATATATATCTTTTTTTTTGAGACGGAGTCTCTCTGTTAAGCAGGCTGGAGTGCAGTGGCACGATCTTGGCTCACTGAAACCTCTGCCCCGCAGGTTTAAGCGATTCTCCTGCCTCAACCTCCTGAGTAGCTGGGATTACAGGTGTGTGCCACCATGCCCCATTAATTTTTGTATTTTTAGTAGAGATCGGTTTTCACCATGTTGGTCAAGCTGATCTTGAACTCCTGACTTTGTCATCTGCCCACCTAGGCCTCCCAAAGTGTTGGGATTACAGGAGTGAGCCACCACGCCCGGCCAATTTATATCACTCTTAAAATTGTATGTGTAAGTCTAGGTGTAACCTTCAGGAAGCATGATATTTATTCTTTGCATTAATGACCAGATTCTGAACTTCAGAATTGCAAGTAATTTTAGTTTTATTAAAATGTTTAATAAGATGTAATTTTAAAAAAAAATTAAATATTTAGCTTTATTTAAACTATTTAAAAGTTCTCTGAGGACAGCATCTAAGATAATGGTGGCAACATGATAAATAAACAGAAAAATTTATCATTTAGGATACTGGCCAATGTTTTTAAAAAATTGTGTTTGTCATGTATAGCATACATTTGAATTTGTTATTAGGAGATGTGTCAAGTGTTTTGTTTCAGTAGCAATTCAAAGATAATATACAATATTTTTGGAATCTTCCCAAAGATGAATTACTTCAATGAAACAAGGGGATGACCTTAAAATCACTCTTGGACATGTGATAGATATGCTGCTTAAATGCTGTTTAAGCAAGTAAATTTAATTTAGATGAGACACAAGATGTGCCACAAAAGTTAATTAAGCAATAGAAGACTCTCAAATAAAACATAAGTCAGATCGTTGGATAAAAATTAATTTTTAATTGATGCTATCCACAGTTATTTGAAATGAACTGTTGCTTGTTACTAATAATACTACCAAAAATTCACAAAAAAATTTCAAACAGATCTAAGTTTGGCTATTTCGTTTTTAAAAGGACTAAAAAGTATTTTAAAAAATTTTAGCAACTAAGTCAAAATTTATTGCAAAATATGCAGCAAAAGTTTTGTTCCAATAAAATGTAAGGACATTTGAGCAAGGAAATGAAAATGTTATTTCGTTAATCTCCTATTAAGGAGATTTTTCATGTTTAAATAATTCCTAATAATTTATAATTTCAATAGGAACTATGTTTCTAATATAGCAGATCAGCGTATACAAGGTACAATCTTTTGCTTTTTTTCAATTTTTTCTATTTTTTGAGACAGGGCCTTGCTCTGGCACTTGGGCTAGAGGGCAGTGGTGCCACCATAGTGCACTGCAATGTTGACTCCCAGGCTCCAGTGATCCTCCCGTCTTAGCCTCCTGAGTGGCCGAGACTGTAGGCAGTGAGTCACCACGCCCAACTAAGTGTTATTTTTTAAATTTTTATTATTTTTTTAGAGACAGGGTCTCACTATGTTGCCCAGGTTCAGAGTATAGTCCTAATTGAAGAGAGATTGGAATAAGTGAATCAGTGCTAACTTTTTCCCTAATTTTTATTCCTTTACAATAACCCAACATTGGAAATTTTGAAAATAAAAAGTAAGAAATAACTTATGTATTAATATCTAGATATTCCTTTAACATATTTATAATAATAATAATGCATTTGATATTAAAATAGTTTATATGTTCTGCAATAATGCTACTTTGTCACATATGCCTACATTACAGTTTTTGAATAATTGTTAAATTCATATATAAAGTTCGCTTCCTAACTTCAGTATTGGTTTAAGAATTTTATTGAGAATTCCACTTGATCCTGCCTTAACAGAGTGAAGTTTCTCCGAGTTGAAATGAACTAAATGTATGTATGAACTACAATGACTTAAAAAAATTGGCTAATTATCATTAATGTCAATAGAACACATATGAAAAACTTGCTTATACCAATATAATTTGTGATTTTTTAAAACGAAGGCAAGACAAATTAATTTTATGTAATAAATATATAATAGTTAATGAATTATGTATGGCTTTATTACGCATCCAAGTGTCACCAGCTCATCAGCAGAGCGCCTAGGCATGCACAATAATAATTAATTCAGTCATCTTTGATATTTTGCTGACTGCCAGTCACATAAAAAACATAGTTTTACACGCATTTTCTCAATTTTGTCATTATGAATATTTGTCAAGGTAAGAGACAGGAAATAATTTATTTAACAGTTTTTTAGCTTTATTTATAACTTCTAAATATTTAGACATATGATTTATAGGCCTCCATTTGTTCTCTTGCCTTGGGCCCCACAAACATGAGGAGCGGGTCCTCGCCTGGAGGGGAAGTGAAATCAGCCTTGGATCCCGCCCTCCCCCATCGACCTAAAGATGACACCGGAGAGGCCCTTGGGTGCAGCTGAGCAGGATGAGTTAAGATTTCACGTGCCTTCCCTTTTCACAGCAGGAGGTACACACGCATCCCTCCCCACATTCTCACTGATGTCCAACAATCTTTAACAAGAGCATAAACCTTCACAGTAACATTTAAAAATGCAAATGCACAATTAAGGTGACACCTTAATGTGAATGACTTTTAGCTGGAGTAATTAGTCTTCCATTTCCTTATCCTCTGGAATCACTCCTTAATGAAGAGTGTACTATTTCACCTTGGGGCGGTCCTCATGTCCAACTGGTAGTGTTTGGTTTGGAGATGAGAGAAAACGTGAGCTGAGGAGTTAAGAGAAGTCTTAAATATAGGAAGGATTTTTCTGGCAGATTATATTGAAACTGCTTGCAGTGACACCGTGGATGGTTGCTCTAACTGTGCTCAAAGGTGCTCACTTGAGGGGTAAGTAGGTACTGAAATCCAACTCTTGTTCTGCTCATTAAGCCACATAAACTCATGCTGGGCAGAGTCAGCTCAAAGGGGGCACCTTTCTCTTGTTCTTGCAAAGGTGCTCTGTGGGCCAAATGGGGCCCTTTCTACATGTTACAGAGGACAGAATTAGGCTCGAATGGTGAAAGTTATACAGATACCGATTTGTAGTTAGCATATGGAAAAGGTAGCTTATGAACTTCATCTCATTTAATCCTTGTAGCAACCCTGAAAGGTAGGTACAATTATTGCCCTCACTTTACAGAAAAAAAACTGAAGCTAATAAGCAACTTTCCCAATATTCATTCATAAGAGGTAAACCAGGATGGAAACCAGGCTTTTCTAATTAAAAAATACCCATGGTCTACTCTACATTATGATACCACTTACTAAAAATCTGTGCAGTCCTGTGATGGAATGGACTGTTTTGGAAGTTGGCAATTTCCCCATTTCTTTAAGTGTTTAAGAACAGGTTGAATGCGCACTCATAAGACGTGTCGCAAAGGGGACCCACATACCCAGTGTGTAGTTGAGTCAGGTGATGACTACACAGTGTGGGATCAGTCAGGAAAACAGAAGCCACTCTATATATTTCAAGTATGAAGGATTTTAATGCAGAGAATTAGAGGCATGCCGACTATTGGAAAAGTTGGGGGAACCAAAATCCTGAGAATTATGGCCTCTCCTCTCCAACCTTTAAAGCCTTAAAGGAGTGTCTGTTACTGGAAGAGATGCTGACTCTGAGCAGGGACCACATGGAGAAGGAGATGCTGGGAAATGTGATTCCCGACTAGAAGCAGGTGATGGTGAAACGGAGTTGGCAACAGACACTCCAGCAAAATCCAGAAAAATCCTGAAGCCCCTTCCCACCATAATGACGTAGGGTTCTATGATGTGAACTTCCTTGTTTTATAGGGAGTCGGGAGTTAAAAGTAACAAGGGCTCTTGACTCTGTGCAAAGCTACAGCACAAAAAGATAGAGCTGGGACTATAGGTAAATTTTCACGTCATCGTTTTGCCTAAGATTTGAGTACCTTCAACTGGGCTGGGACAAAGAAAACCAGGTAGCTGTAAAACCAGGCCTGCTCCTCAGATTTTACAAAAATTAGTTTTTACACAAAGGATTATATTTATAGGGAATATATTATGAGTGGCAAAATTTAGGAGGCTATCTTCATGTGTGGTGAAACAGATGCTATTTGGTTTCAGATAACCTGAACCACTTCTCATTTACCTATTAAGGAAATTATTCATGTATAAATAATTCCCAGTAATTTGTAACTTCAATAGGAAACACAGACATCTCTGAGAGGGTGGCTGGGAGATGTAAGTAGTAACAGCACACCTTCCACTGAGAATCCTGGCTAACTGCGGACTGGGAGGAATTGTGGCAAGCAGGGCAATGATAATGAATTTGCAGAGCTACGTCTTTAGAGTTCTAGACCTACCAATTTGCCCAACTTGCTGGTTGACAACACCTCTGTTTACTGCAACAGCCAAGGGAGGTTAAGGGACCAAGTAAAATCACAAGCAACTTAATAGCAGACTCAAGATTGGAATTCAAATGTCCTGATACTCAGCCTGAGATGCTTTCTATGATTGCATCCTCTGCCTATCAATCATCAATCCATCAGTCAATCATCGATCCACCTATCTATCTATCCTTCTATTCTTTCCTCTGTCTATGCCTCTATCCATCTAGTCATCCAGCTGTGTAATCTCTTCTTTCATCCATCCATGTATGTGCAGGAGACTCTATGAAGATGTGAGAAGGCATCTGTTTCCCTTTCTAGAGTTAATGGAAGAAGGGAAGTAGGAAATGGGAGAGCTATTGATTTTTGTTTGTTTCGGCTCCTACCTGAGTAAAGAAAAAGGTTTTAGTCCATAACACAGCATCATAACAATAGCAGAACCTATGTATTTTTCCAATAGGTAATTCCAGGCTAAAGACAATGTATTTGAAAAACAGCCCAGTGTGCTGCAATATTAAAACAGTAGGCTACTACAGTTGCAATATACCAGCTATTGATAATGAGATTACAGACTCCTGCCTACCAATGTTCTCCTTTCTGTGTCCCAGCACTCAATTTTGTTGCTGGAGTGAGGGCCTTGGTGGTGTGAGCAAGTCTTTTGCTTATATTTCGCAAAAGAACTCTTGCAGTGTTGTAGGTATTACTCAAGCCACATAGTCTTAGATCACCTTAGGAAACAAATCCGTAAAATAACTTGCTCGAAGTTAGAAAATCATGTCTCTATTTACATATTTGAACCTAATCATGCTTTTAATGTGTATGGTTTGTTTATTGTATTGAAAGAGTTCTTCTCTTCTGCCAAGCCTTAGGGGAACATTAATCAAATTCATTAATTGCTAAACATATGGCTTATATCTGAAATATTTTGTCTGAATTTGGAGGCTGAATTTTAAGAGGCACATTGACAAACTAGAGTGTGTTCAGAAGTGGCCAGGATTAATAATCATAATAAAATATAATTTAAAAAACACTTGTTGTGTTCTGTGCTAAGCAAGTTACGTGGGTTGTTACATTTTTGTTCCTCACTGTATTTTACCTTTGAAGATGTTGAGGATTAGAAAGCTTGAGTTGCCAAAAATCATATAGAAAATTGCTAAGGTCGCATGTGGGCTCTGACACCAGAACCTGAGCTTTATCCACTCACTGTACTGTGAGGAACCTGGTAACCATCTCATATGAGAAGCTGTAGAAGAACTGAGAATGTTTGTGATGATGAAGGAAAGAACAGAGACCAGTGGAGCAAGTTATGGAATAGTAGATTTTATCTCAGTAGGAGGAAGCTTCCCTTCCTTAGAATTCAGCATTCAGGCAAAAGGCAAGAGATCCCTTTTTTAAGGACTGGATAAAAGATGTTAACATTAAGATATGCTGGATTAGGCTGGGTGCAGTGGCTCACACCTATAATCCCAGCACTTTGGGAGGCCGAGGCCGGCGGATCACAAGGTCAGGAGTTTGAGACCAGCCTGGCCAACATGGTGAAACTCCGTCTCTACTAAAAACACAAAAATTAGCCAGGTGTGGTGGCAGGTGGCTGTAGTCTCAGCTACTTGGGAGGCTGAGGCAGGAGAATTGCTTGAACCCAGGAGGTAGAGGTTGCAGTGAGCCGAGATCGTGCCACTGCACTCCAGCCTGGGCGACAGAGTGAGACTTCATCTCAAAAAAAAAAAAAAAAAAAAAAAAAAAAGATATGCTGAATCTACAAAGTGAGCAAAAGAACCAAATTATTGTTTTCATTTCTGCTTACTACTAGAAAAACAAATATCTCTAATTCCTATGATTTTTCTTAAAAGTTAACTCCAGGGTGAATGCCAGATTTAGGCCCACCTTTTCCAAATGTGTCAACTATGGTTTGTATGTTACTCAGTCATTGAAACAATGTAATTCTTAGATCTGACCCTTAGATTCCTACCTCACAATTTATTTTTATTTTTGATACACGGCAGGGTCTTGTGCTGTTGCCCCGACTGGTGGGCAGTGGTACAACCACAGCTCACTACAACCTCAAACTCCTGGGATCGAGAGATCTCCTGCCTCAGCCTCCTGAGTAGCTCAGACTACAGAGACGTGCCACCAAGGCTGGCTAATTTGCCTCACAGTATTGTTCTAAGGATTGAATGAGTTAATATATGTGGAGGGCTTTACAATGGTTGCTTGCTACACAGATGTGAAGGATCAGCAGAAACAAAATGTATGTTAAGCCTCCTTGATTTCTTTTCTATATAATGATACAGATCAACCTTTAAAACTACTGAATCAACCAGATATCTCTTTGGTAAAAATGGTCACATGAATATATCCAAGGCCATCACTGCTAGTGATGATATTTACACAATCAAGACTAATAGTACAAAGTACTTTTAAAGAATTATACTCTAATATTAGAAAGTTCTTTTTATCTTACATGTAAAGTCTTCCCTCAAACTCTGGTCCAGGCAAAGTAAATGACTTTCATCTTTTGATTTTTGCCATACATTTTAGTGCATCTATCCCAGGTCCTGCCTTTCCTGCTGCCTGGAACACTTTTCTCTCCTCCTTTCTCCATCTCCCTTTCTCTAGACAATTTCCACTTATCCTTTAGGTCCTGCCTTAGAGGTACTTTTCTCCAGGAAGCACTCCCTAACACTTCGTGCCATCTCTGGGCTGGGTTAGATGTCCCTCACCTGTGCTCCCATGGCCTTGTGTAATATTGCAACCATTCTATGTATCAACTCCCTTGTAACATATTTATTGTATTCTCTCTTTTCTCCTACCTATAAAGTCTAGCAATGCAGGGCTAACCTATTGTGTTCATAATTGTATACTTAGGGATACAATCCCTAAGTGATTGTGATTATGTCTGGGATTGGGATTGGAAATGTGTCTGGCATACTTGTGGAATGAATAGGTAACATATAATCATTTTTTTCTAATGTGAAAATAGAATTCCATTAAATTAATGACTTACCCAAGACCTCAGGAGGTCAATGTAGCCCTCTCGAAATCAACTTGTGTATGCATCATTACTATATTAATTTTTTCTGTTTGCTCAAGAAGCACCACATACACCATGCCAGAATTGTTGCCATTTCAGCAATCAAATGCTCGAACACTGAGCTATACCCCATATTGCCATTTCTGTTTGTTTTTTGTCTTTTTTCTCAGACTTGCTCTGTTGCCAGGCACCAGGCTGGAGTGCAGTGGTACGATCTCGGCTCACTGCAACCTCCACTTCCCGGGTTCAAGCAATTCTCCAGTCTCAGCCTCCCAAGCAGCTGGGACCACAGGTGCGTGCCACCATGCCCAGCTGATTTTTGTATTTTTTTTTAGTAGAGACGGGGTTTCACCGTGGTCTCGATCTCTTGACCTCATGATCCACCCACCTCGGCCTCCCAAAGTGCTGGGATTATAGGCATGAGCCACTGCGCCTGGCCTGCCATTTCTGAATAGAAAAAGGGAGATTCACTAAAGTTTAACCGTATGACTAAATAAAGTAAGTGTTTGATGATGGTTGTTGAGTTGTATTTTGTGTAACTGAATGGATTCACTAAACATTTGCATTTGGGTTAACTAGCAGGATAGAATTTATTAAGTACCAAACCAGAGCAAGTAGGTAGGTAAAGAAAAGAGGGCTACCTCCCAGAGCCAAGAAGGAAAGAGATGGCCATATCTTCAACCAGTAGTGTTGATAGTTGATAAATTCAGGTCCCAAGTCTTACAATTCAGTTTACAGAAAGGTCAGATTATGTAGTTTTGTGTAGCTAAAAAAAAAAACCTCTGTAACTCAAGATTATATTTAACCTTTGATATATCTATTGAAGTATTCTTTCTTTGTTTTTTAGAAATGGGTTAACATTTGCTATTATTTTTTCCACATTAAAATAATAACTATAAAAATATAAATCAAGTTCAGCAGTAGTATCCAGTTTTATACCCCCTTGTCTAAGAAACTACTGAAAGGGTGGTAAAGTGAAATAAATTGTCATTTCTTTTCTCCCAAGTCACAAAATTGTCATATGGGGGAGAATGATAGTCAGTGTTAGCAACTATAACTTGGTTGAAATCAGTGCCAGTGTGTATGTGTGTGTGTGTGTGTGTGTGTGTGTGTGTATTTCATTAGTTACTAATCCACCTATGAAATATCCAAAGTCTCTCCTGCAAATCTCTTCTTGGGACAATTTTCAGTGTCATAAATAGAGAAAAATGCCAACATCTATATTTGCAATTCGTCTCATTATAAGTTGAACTAACTACATGTAGATATACCGTATCTGAAACACTGTAATAAAAAACAGAAGTATCTTAAACTGTGTGCAAACACAAAGGGGCTAAATTAAAGTGTCTGTTCATCTATCACTTCACATGGTGAGAAATAACAAACAGCTGATCATTCATCTGCCATTTTCTTCATGAGCAAGTACAAAAAGATAACTCACCTTTCAAATGAAGACATTTCCTGAGAAATCAACAGTCATAGATTATACTGGTATACATGTATGTGAAGAAATGTGTCTTTGAAGATGTATCTATATTTCCACCTGTGTATAAAATTTTGAATACCCTTCTCATCACCACCAACCCCCTCCTTTTTTACAAGAAAGAATTTTGAAAAATAGTTCTTAAATCTTAGTTTGTATAAAATTTATGAGGATTCACAAACTTGTTAGCTGATTGATAATAATAATTTGTGAATTGAGCTCCCAGTCCAAAAGGAAAAACATATATAAGCTCAAAAAGGAGAAAAGGTGGAGGAGGCCAAAGTGGAAATGAGGGGTGAGAGAACTTTCTCCTTGCACAATTAAAATACATACATATATTCATAACCAAACGTGCAAGTTTACAAATGAGTGGAATTCAAAATAATATTGAAAAAAAATGAAGTAAATGCAAATGTGTTGTAAATTCACTCTCCATAAAAAGATAATTACATTACTGTATTAACAGAGGCATTTCAGTTACTTTTTCAGTTATATTTTCAGTTACTTATCATGATAGAATCAAGGCATGCTATCATGATACAAGGCATTTATTGACTTGAATTTCAATACAAATAAAAAACAGTACTAAAAGATAGAAGGCTGACAAATTTGATCTGTTTGGATACTGAACTCCAGATAAACATGTTGTTTGAACTCTGCCTGTTGTATGCTGCTGCCAGGAAATATTAAAGTAACAGCAAATGGTCAATATGTGCTTACATATCACATATCAGGCTTAGCAAGAATGTCCCACTCTTAGAAAAGTATATTGTTAAAAATAAGTGACAAACCTTGAGTAGCCCCTTCAAATCCACAAACACACTGGAGGAACTGAAGCATACTTACAATAAAACCAGGGTTTCTAAAATACAGAGAAGCTCAAGCTCATGTAGCATCTTGCCAAGTAATCAGATAAAAATGATTACACAAATTTCCAACAACAAATTCCCTCTGCATTTGCAGAGTGAGCACATAGGGAAGGAAATAAGCACATCTTTAGAGCCAGAGTTTCATCTATCAGACTCTTCTATGGAGCCTTTATAAGCATTTGTTCCCCACCTCCTTTAACGTTCTTTCTGAACAGATCTTGAGAAGCCCTTGAAATGGAAAACGTAAACTTAAATCCAGACTTAGATCCAGGATCCATTTCTTGACAATGAAAAAGGGGAAAAAATCATCCCAAACTTGCTTGTCACTATCCAAGCAAATATCCTATCTATCATAAGAACTGTGGTTCCTGGGTAACAGATTAGGCACATCAATAAAATACTGTAACCACAGTTTGAGACAAATGCCCTGATATGTATAAGGTCAGAGGTTGACCAAGGTCACATAGAATCCTGAGCATATTTATCACTGGACAAGCTTCAAACTGAGTTTTAAATTTTGTCAGACATTAAAACACACACACACACACACACACACACGCACACAACTGCTACCAGATGGTGTCAAGATAATTCCTCTCTGTGTTAAAAATACACACTTAGATATATAGTCCTTAGTAAAAATCAAATAATTAGTCCAGACACCATATACACCTAGCACCATTCTTACTATAAGTTAGAAAGTACATTATTATAATTTCTTTGTCTCTCCAATTAAGACAGCCCACACAACTAATATAGAGTAGCCATAGTAGCCTACTAACGCAATTAGAAAACTGATGATTTTCTGGAGCACAGATCATCCCAAGACAACAGGAAGAGACAGAATGTTATTTCAAATTGTAATTCTACTTCCAACTGCAAGAGAATTAGAGGCTTGCTCCCTGCCACTCCCACCTCTTCCCTGTACCTCCTTTGATGAAAAGAAAACTTGTTCATATTTTGGGATGTTTAGTGCCTGCTATACAAAAGAACCCCCAAATTATAAATCCCCATATTTTGTGGCTAAACTTCATTCTTCAATTAATAAGAAAATGCAGTACAAACGTGTGGAAACTCCTCAGATGTGAGAAACCATATGCTATTGGTTCACAAAGTGAAAAGTAAAACCAGAAAGAGACTTTAAGAAGGAGGGTATTAAAATGTCCAAATTAGTAAAATAAACAGAAAAAATGTTATGTGATAGGAAGCACAAGGATGTATGTTATTACTAATTAATTTATAATATGTTTGCTTTAAAAATTTTTTTAAAACATAAATGATTACATTTAATGATGACACAAGTATTTGTTTAGCTCTAGTCTGCTGTGGTATTTCACTGGGTAGGGGAGGGATCTAGAGTCACAATTCTTCTAGCTGTTAAGATGAATTTCACATTCTATTTTAAAATGTGGATCTGAAGAGGAACAGATGAATCTCAGCAATGGTCATTTGTCGATGTAGAATATCATAAAATGCTGGGGGAAATTCTTCTGTTTGAATCATTCTGGGTACCCAGAATTCCTATTAGGAATAATTAGGGTTCCTATTTTCCCCATGAGTCCTGCCTACTGCACTGCCAGAGAGAAAGCATCATGTAATTTTAATTATCAATCCTACTGCAAAGCAAAGTTTTCGTACTAGGAAGAGGCCAAATTATGGGACTTCTCACATTTGGGTTCATTTCCTAGAAAAGCATCACTTTGGATAGGGCTATACTTCCCCCACACCTCAGTGAAGCACAATAAAGATTTTATCCTATGCTCCAATAATCATTGGCAAGAGGATGATGCCTCCTTCTGTCATCACACAGGAAAAAAGCACATGAAGAGGATCCCTGGAATCAGGAAGATGGGGTAAAGTGAGGTCACAACTGGCAACAGAAAACCATCCAGTCTTTGAACACAAAGATTGTAAATGTCTACTGTTTTTAAAACTTATTCTTTTTGGCAGGGTTGCATATGTTCTCTGTGCTCATTCCACGAATCTGGCTGATTATTATTCCAATCACCAGAGGAAGAGAGAGTCACATTAATTTGTAGTAATTAATAGCACTGATGCATTTGACAGCGCATGTTAACAAGCCTCTTTGATTGTTTGGATCTCTAACTGCGGCCCTTCTTGTTTGCATCACCTCCAAGGAATTCATAATATCAAAGCTTAACGGTATCTGATACTTGTCAAAATGCAATTTATAAAAGTTTAATTCTTTTATTGATTTAGTTTGGTTTTGATGCCTGCAGAGTCAGCTCCCTTGACAGAACTTAGCGGATTCAAATGCTTGTCACCAGCTCGGCCTCCTTTTTGCAGGGAACAATTGCCATAGGCCAAGCCAACAGGCACGGTTTAATTGCCATTAATTAAAAGCATAAATCTCTTTTTTCTTCAGTTGCTCTGCTCTTAAAGGGGGCTGCACATATCTCTCTTTTCCTGTGTTTGTCAGAACACCTTCTGGCAAGCAAAGTTAACCCATTCCATCTTTCTAAGCACTTTCTGGAATAATCTTTTGAAGCATTGCTCTTATGATCTGATGTGAAATGCATGCGGTTCGGTGATATTTAACAAACTGGATTTCTTCTTTATTGCAGTATAATGAGGTCAAATGAATCCCTCCATGGGTTGTATACATGCTTAAATGGTTTTTGCATCAAATTCTTTTTGACAGCAAATAAAACAGCAGCCAAACAAAACATTAGCTACTTAAAATTAGAAGAGAGGGGGAATTGGATGAAAATGAGCTTTTAAAATAAAAACACATATATGCCTTTTAACATTAGGTGCAAGGAACCTTCCAGCAAAACACGTCTGCCTGGTCATTTTCAGATTAGAAGCAATTAGTGAGATTCTTGGGATAAGGGGAAGTGCTGAGCTTAACAGAGCCCAAATGATTATACAGTAAATATTATTCCAGCTCCGTTTACCTTCTTGTATTATCATTAAATCTATTTCATTTAGAAGAGACCCAGTGATGTTGTGAGCAAGGTAAAAATAATGAGGAGAACTCATCGCTCACTTTGATGAGAGAAGGTAAAGAGGGTGGGTGAAGTGGGTAGGTTCTTTCTATTATTTTTTTACTTGCCCACAATTATCCTATGAAATGATTATCCACCAGGCTTTGCTATTCAATAGCGGTGTCAAAACAATTCGG